>VYZU01087842.1:0-58564 GCA_013401355.1 Ceyx cyanopectus | reverse complement strand
TTGACAATGGTAGTGCCTTATCTTCTTTAGATAATAATTTCTTTAGAAAGAAATGAGAGCCAGGCAAAATGTTCGTGTGATGCTGCAGCGACTTTGTTCTTATTATGTTAGAAAGTGGAATCTCCGGTTTTTAATTTGAAATTTGTGTCCCGTAAAATTAGAAGCAAGAAAAGAATTTCTTGAGCAAACAAATAACATAATAGCACCTGTAGAAACATGAGGACTTCAAGCTGTTTCCCATGTTATCTTTAAAATGATGTTTTTGTTTAGAGATCCAGTGAAACCTAATTTCCCAAAAGCTGGTGATTTCTTTTTTTGTGTGGTTTTTTGTTTTGGGGTTTTTTGTTTGTTTGTTTTGGGTTTTTTTTGTAGCTGTGGGTTTTGTGTGTGTGTGTGCACATGTTTTGTTTGGTTTTTTTGTGTGTTATGTTTGTTTGATTTTTTTTTTTTATTGGATCAGTTGTTTATGTGAGCAGTTCTAAGAGGACTTCCTTGGTCTCTAAGTATTATCTTATATATGCTGGGGTAACATATTTGGAGCACAGGTAAATACAAGGAAAATTCATGTAATAGTACAATTAAGTCAAGTAATTGCTCTGTTTTTTTCAAAGTCAAAAATTATACTGAAGATATAGAGAGATATTTTCTGAAAAGAAAGCTTTGTTAGATCAGAATTCTCTTGTGAAGATAGTGTTTTTTATGATTCACTTGCAGAATTATTTCTACTGAAACATGACAGTCAGAAACTGCCTGGCGGGGGGGTTGAACTTGAAGATCTCCAAGGTCCCTTTCAACCCCTAATACTTTGTGATACTGTGAGAAACATTTTCACAGGACTTAGATTGTGATTGGATCATGATTTCAAAGGATGTAGATGATTTGTCTTAGAATTAAAGTTTATATCTTTCCTCCTCCTTTTTTTGTTTCCCATATATATTTTACTTTGATTAATTGCATTACTCAATGTTGTCATTGTACTTTGCTGCTTTTTTTTTTTTTCCCCCATTGGCCTATCTGAGGTCTAGAAACACCATTCAAGGTGTTTTGCAGCAGAGTGGATTCAAGTGGAAAAAAAGCCCAACAATTAGTTTTACAGCTAGTGCAATAAGAGCTCAGCATATCTGATGTGTAATTAGCTTCTGGTTTGAGTTGGTAGCAAGACCATTTCCAAGGAAGTGCATATGTTCACACTGTGGTTCTGTCCTGGTCGCTTGACCACCTAATGGCAGAAATGAAGCCATTATGCTGGCAGTGATGTACGGTTGTCAGTAGTACACTGTGGATTGGGTCATTTTACTGCAGTTTTAGTTGCTTGTCCTGTGATTTCATTTGATTTCAGTCCAAGTCATTAAGCTAAAAAGGCCTTTTAAAGAGATCTGCAACTATCCTTTTATACTTTCCTTATTTTTTTCACAATTAATAAGCACATTGCTAAAGTGTTGAGGCACCTTGAAACTTACTGTATTTTGCTTCCTTCAGATCTGCAATGGCAAGATGTGATAATAAAGCTTTCCAAATTTGTTTCCATTTTTGTTGAGTCATTTGGCTAATCCTGTAAATAAAAAATATAACAATCAGGAAAGCATTTATAGCCTATCTAGCATTGATGCTCTTACATTGAAATTATTGTCGATTTAATACTTTTTTAATTCATAGTCCCTTTATCAAAATGCATGGGTTTTGTAGTGGGAGCAGCAGAAAGGTGTAGCTCTAACTCCTGGTGTCCGCTGTCAAAGGCTCAGAGAAGAGCATGAGCAAAGGAGAAGTGTGCAGGGATAAGAACAGTTTTGATTATTGTTTGTTTTTCTTAATCTCTGCTAAGCACTGAGCTGATGTCTTTTGTAGAATTACATATAACTCCAAGGTCTTGTTTCTGAGTTCTAATAGCTAAATTGCAGCTTATCATTGTGTAAGTAAAGTCAGGAATGTTTTTTCAATGTGTGTTAATTTACATTTGTCAACATAGTATTTCATCTGCCATTTCATCACCTAAGCAGTCAATTATTGTGGCATCTTTACGCAGCTGCTTGAAGTGGGATTTGTTTTTCAGCTGTCTTGAGTATCTTCACTCAGGCACGGGTCCCTGACGAAGGGACTTTTTGACTGTGGCTGCTGGCACTCTGTGCTGAGCCTTAGAGGAATCATCAGAGGTGCAAGGTGGTGGTTATGGTGTGACTGTCCTGGGACATTAGTCTTTTAAATGGTCATTTAATAATAGAATGGTTTGGGTTGGAAAGAACCTTTAAAGGTCATCTAGTCCAACCTCCCCTGCAGTGAGCAGGGTTATCTTCAAATAGATCAAGTTGCTCAGAGCCCCATCCAACCTGATCTGGAATGTTTCTAGGGATGGGGCACTGACCACCTTTCTGAACAACCTGGTCTGGTGTTTCACCACCCTCAGTGTAAAAAATGTCTTCCTTATCTCTAGTCTAAATCTGCCCTCTTTAAGTTTAAAACTACTGTTCCTTGCCCTGTCACAAGAGGCCCTGTTAAAACAACTGTCCCCACCTTTCTTACAGACCCCCTTTAGTTACTGAAAGGCCAACATAAGGTCTCTCTGGAGCCTTGCATTCTCCAGGCTGAGCAACTCCAGCTTTCTCAGCTTGTCTTCATAGAAGTGCTCCAGCCCCTGGATCATTTTTGTGGCCTTCTCCAGGTCCATTCACAAAAGGTCTCTTCTGCTGGGGTCTCATGAGAGCAGAATAGAGCTTCAGAATCACCTCCCTTAACATGCTGGCCACACTGCATTTGATGCAGCCCATGATGCAGAGGGCCTTCTGGGCTGCAAGTGCACATTGCAGGCTGATGTCCAGCTTTTCATCCACCAGTAAGCCCAAGTCCTTCTCTGGACTACAGACAAGCTGAAGGGTTGTAATACTTCTGAATATTTCAATAAGGGCTGAATTGTACCTAGTGCTGTGAGAAAAGCTTCTGAGCTTTGGTTGAGCTTCCTTTGCTTGAGCTTCCTTTGCTTGTTTTCATTTCTTAAGTTCTTGAGCTTAATCAAAGTTAAAAGTTCATCAGAGCTTTCTTCTGGTGTTAGAGGTGGCTCACTGACTTTTCCAAGTCATCATCATTTGACATGCCCATCTGCATTGGCTGCTGGCTTAGTCTCATTTCACTTTCATGTGAAAGTTGTTTAGAATCAGAAATAATACAGCCTTTGAGATCTTGGGGGTTGTTTTGTATGGGTTAAGGCTTCTGATGCTAGACATTCCTTTTGACAGGTCATAGTACACATCTGCCAGATTTCATAATTTAACACTTCTTCCCAAAACTGTGCTCCCAATTGTACTGCTGTTGGTTCTGAAACTCAGCGTGCCTTTGCTGCTCTTATTAGTCTTTTTGCTGTTACTGTTATCCTATGCTTTTTTCATAAATGATCCTTTCTCAAAAGAAAAAAGAAATGTATCTCAGCACATCCTTCTTCTCATGGCAAAGGCTGAAGGCATCTTGTGTGAGCCCCTTACAGTGAACAGGCTGCAAATTGTGGTAGGAGACTAAGCTAACCATCTGTCAGCATTTTAGATAGATGGTGGTGAGAGCCACTGGGCTGCTTGCCTCCCAGCAGGGAGTGTGAGTCAACAGGTGAGTGCTGGTGTGAAGATAATAAAGAAGTTTTGCTTACTTTAGCTTTCTTTAGTGGCTTCAGAACATTTGTCTCTTGAGAAGAAATGCCACATGTTTGTGGTGTGTATTCTTGGGAAAAATGGAACTATAAGCCTTAGGCAGCATCATTATTTTGGGTTGTTTAGGAGTTTGGTTTTTGTGTTTTTGTTTTTGTTTTTTTTTTTAAAGAGACAGAGGACGAGTGTAGGTTTGGGTGCTTGGTTGTTTTTTTGGGGTTTGGTTTGTGTTTTGGTTGTTTGGTTTGGGGGGTGTTCTGGTTAGGTCTGGGTTTTTAAAATAAATTTAAAATATGACCTGTTAGTCTAGATGTTTTGTGTAAATCTTCTGCCCAGATACAAGGCTGTGTTTTGGTCCATGTATGAAGCAACATTTTTTTACCTCCTTAGAGAAAACTCCTTTGATAAGGATTGTGAGGAGTATTAGTATTTTTAAACCTTTTATTATGCACCTTTCAAATAAACATTATCTAAAGGATTATTGTACAGGGAAGGTGGGGTTAGGAAAGTGCATGGAAGATGAGAGGACATAAAATACAAACTACTAAGAGAGAACTTGACTGAGACATCGGACTGTGTATAACTAATGATGTCTTGCTCTTAAACAACTAACTTTAAATAAACACCAAATCCCTGTCCTCCCTCTTCCCAGGCTAAGTGTTGCTTCAATAAGCTGTCAAGGTGTCATACGAGATTTTATATGTTCATAAGTTGTTTAGAGAAATACAAAGAAAGGTTTAACAGAGGATTTATTTGGAAGAAGAAACTTAATGAGCACTTCAGTCATTTAAGTGACTACCGTGGGACAGCTTATTTTCTCAATAATTATGACACTTTTTTTTTGTCAATTTATCTTTTGCTAGAGAACACAATTTAAATGTCAGTTTTAAATAATAGTTTTAATAATTTTCCTGGGTTTATTCCTGTTGGTGGAAACTTTTAATAAAGGCATTTTAATCATTAGCAGTTACATTTCTTGATAATTAAATGCAAATTTTATAATCTTACCGCTTTTAATTTGTCCTGGAATGATATGAGAGAATCAGGACATTGGTGTAATGCTCAAAGTCAAGGACACACTGTTTTAAATCTGTCTGTATCTTAGAAATCTTGCAAAACTGGTGATTGGGCATCTTTCTAAGATGTGTATAAATCCTTGCTCACTGTCGGAAAGTGATAGACAGAAGGTTTTGAAGTAGAAACAGGTTGCGACAAAGCGGTTGGCAGGAATATTGGATTTTGGAAGATTCATTAAAATCTCAAAATCTGATCTCACAGGCAGAGAAAAGCTGTTCTTTATTTCTGAATGATTTTTGAAAGACCACAGGAAAATGCAGCGGTTTAGCTGCCTTATTAATCATACTTTACTGCTGTTTTACCCACTGGATCTAGGATAGTCAGAGGTGTTTTGCTCTTTTTGCATTACAGGCTCCCATTTCGGTACACTTGGCTATTAACATTTAACATTTTGGTCCAGCTGAAAGCTTTGTGAGTTTTAACTGCATTGTGATTCAAGTGATGGATAGATTTGCAGTTCTTCATTGAAAGATTTGGGAGGGGGTAGGTTTATGCAAGGTTCCTTTGGTTTTGTTGTTTAGTTGTGGGGTTTTTTTTAAATCAACTATTTTGAGTCCTAATTCAGTTTTTGGAAGTGAAAAAATGGTGATTGAAAATATCATGCTAGTGCACTGAGGTCTTACTGAAAAAGTATGGAGAATGAAAGTAGCTGTCAAGCAGCGTGAGAGAGACATAATGAAAATGCTGCATGGTGCTATTTCATGAATAATAATCACAGAAAAAACATTATCCACTAATAATGAGAAGGCCCATATGGGTGTGTTTGTCTTGCTCAAATGTGAGAGAGAAACAGTCAGTACTCCATCCCAATTCTGTTCAGAAATGCCATTTGTTCCTTGCCGTCCTGAGACATCCCTGATTCATTCTTGGAGCTCCCATCTAAACTCAAAATCCAATGTACTTCTTGTCTCTTACTTAATATTGAGACAATTCAAACTGTATCGAGTCCATTGGCGAGAAGGGTGTTAAGTCACAAGTTTATTTCTGAACTCTGCTCTGGCAGTGAGTTCCAGAGTTCAACTTTATGTTATTGTTGAGTGCCTATGTTGATAAAAAAAAAAAAGAGAAGAAAATAAAGTCACAGTTTGCTTTTTCTGTATATTACTAATCCCCTCTGTACTTCAGCCTTCCTCCTTGTTATGCATTTTCCTTCTGAGTACACTGAATATTGCAATGAGTTTATAATCACAGAATCGTCACAGTTGGAAGATTAAAAACCTACAAACAAAAGCACATGCACACTAAAAAAACCAAACCAATAAAACAGACCACCAACAAAAAAAACAAACCACCTCACCATCCCACTTGAGTATGTCCTGAAGTGCCTCGTCTACACATTTTCTTAATACCTCCAGGGATGGTGAATCCACCACCTCCTTGGGCAGCCTGTTCCAATGCCTGACTATTCTTTCAGTACAAAAATTCTTCCTCATACCTGATCTAAACCTCTGCTGGTGCAACTTCAGGCCATTTCCTCTAGTCCTGTTGTTATTTACTAGAGAGGAGATACCATCACCAGCCTCGCTACAACCTCCTTTCAGATAGTTGTAGAGACTGATAAGGTCTCCCCTCAGCCTCCTCTTCTCC
Source organism: Ceyx cyanopectus (assembly GCA_013401355.1). Taxonomy (NCBI): domain Eukaryota; kingdom Metazoa; phylum Chordata; class Aves; order Coraciiformes; family Alcedinidae; genus Ceyx; species Ceyx cyanopectus. The sequence continues at coordinate 52,274 of VYZU01087842.1, read as the reverse complement.
AAACTAAACAATCCCAGTTCCCTCACCCTCATGGGTCTTGTTCTCCAGACCCTTCACCAGCTTGGTTGCCCTTCTCTGAATTTGTTACAGCAACTGAATGTCTTTATTGTGGTGAGGGGCCCAGAACTGGACACAGTACTTGAGGTGGGGTCTCAGAGTGCCGAGTACAGGGGCACAATCACTTCCCTGGTCCTCATGGCGACACTGTTTCTGATCCAGTCCAGGATGCTGTTGGCCTTCTTGGCCACCTGGGCACACTGCTGGCTCATGTTCAGCTGGGTGTCCACTAGCAGCCCCAGGTCCATTCCAGCTGGGCAGCTTTCCAGCTACACCTTCCCCAGCCTGTAGCATTGCCTAGGGTGGTTGTGGCCTAAATGCAGGGCCCGGGCTTTTGGTCACAGCAAATGCGCCAGCCGGGACACCCAGAGCAGTGCAGCAGAGCCCGTGGACTCTGGCACAGGCTGATTTGCTCAGCTTCATTGCATGGAACCCTGTGCCGTGTAGATGTAGCCTGAGGTAAATGGTTCCAGTCTTTCCAGTCACTTTTCATGAGGGCTTTTCTAGGCAGTTCAGGAGTCTTTGAACCTTTTCTAATTCTACAAAATACTTTTGTGGTACTTGGTGTGCTCACAGCCTCTCAGATCATCCTTGCTCACACCTGTCTACTGCATGCCCCAGTCTTTCCAGTACCTTGGACTTTCCTTTTGACAATGATCCTAGTTAACATTTTTGCAATATCAAAAGACATTGGAACTGTTATGAAATATTTGTTGTCTTTAACTCTGGGTTAACTTGATTTTATTAATGTCAGTCCATGAACTTTAGTCGAATGCTTAATATGATCTAATATCCTCAGATAGTTTATTCCTCTACTTTCTCACCCTTTCTTAAGACTAAATGTGCCTTCTTTCCTTTTCTGCTGTGTCCAAAGAATTGTTTGGAAAAGCTGGCATTCTCCTATGTCCTGAGGTCAGTGTGCACTCACACATGCACAAAAATCTGCAGAGTAGGACCAGAAACAAAGGGAAGATTTTTATCAAGTTATGGTTTTGTAAGATTTAGATAAATTTGAAATAGAGGAAGCCTTTGTCACAATTTGCTGTATTTCTCTATGAGCAAAACAGGCAAAACTGATTTAAGTGAGCATAGAGTTGCTGAAACAAAATTATTTCAAAAATACCCTTCTTTAGTGCAGCGGTAGCAAATGTTATTGAGCTTCCTTTTCCTTTAAAAATCACAGCACACATTCATTTTCTGTTTAGATATATAGTTAAGTACTTAAAATGGTCATGTGTTGTACTGGGAGAGAAAAGGTACAAAAGTAAGCCAAATAGGTGTTCACCACCTTCCTCCTTTTGCATGTGGGCGTTACAATATATTGACTATAACTCAGAAAATACCATGTTATTTTAGTTACGATACTACAGCTAAATTATCAGAGAACATTTTGTATAGGGAGGTGGAAAATATTTGCCTCAGAATTGTTTCAGATTTCTAATTACTTTGGAAGCAAGGAAAATGAGGTTATTTAAAAGGCTTTAAGGCATATCCCATGACCAAGCATATTTTATGGATTTTTCTATTTAGAACCTTTCAGAAATACAAAAGAACAATGCAGGATGTTAACACGGAGGTTTGAAGGATTATTTGTTTGAAGTTGCAGAGTGTTCTGTATGAACATTTAGTTTGGAAAAATTACACTTTTAATTATGATTTGTGGCCACTTAACAATATGAGAAACATAAGAGTTGCATCGGCATGATGTTATTGATGATACATGTTAGAAAGAATAGATCATTCCCTTCATTAGTTATACTAACATTGCACAGCTTGAGATGACAGAGTAGGACAGAATGACTGGTTGCTGTAACAGGGGAGGACTTCTGAAGGAGCTGGGGTAGTTCATAGGAATTGCAGAGGCAATTTTTTCTGGAAGTGAGCCAGACCACAATAGTTTCCATATGTATTATGTCTTTCTCCTGTCTTTCTCCAGACTTTTTTAGGCCTGTTTCAGTTTCTTTTGTCTCCTCTAAGCAGTTGATGACTACAGTTAGATTTACTGTGTGGACTAGCTATCCTGAAGCTGGGTGTCGGGAGGAAAAATTTTATATCCTGGTTTCTTTTTGGATTTTTACACAGACAAATATCCTACACAACCTGCAGGAAGAAAAACAGTGAGAAATGAAAAATACCTCCTTTGTAATTACTGCATTATTTAGGTCATTTTTTAAGTATTTTGTTCAGGTATCAGACATAAATGGGGCAAGAATAGCAGGAACCTGAGGCTGTGGTACTTGGATATCTCCTTGTCATGCTTCAAACCCTTGCTCAGAGTTTTGCTTGTACCAAATTAAGTACTTGTAGGGTTGCAGTGACTTTAGGAAGTGAACAATGATTTAGACTCTTGGGGAAGCTCCCTCAGATATTTTGTGTTAATTAGTTCATAAATTCTTAATTTCATAGTGGTTTTCTGTAGGCACAACTGGTAGCTCTTCTCCACGGTGACACATTTGGACATGAGTGAAGTCAGGTCACTGTTGTGTGATTGCTTTTTGTCACAGTTGATGCATTTGGACATACAATGGATAAATTCTTACTAGGCAGGTATGCTTATTTCTTCTAGGTCTTTTAGAGGGGGTGAGGAAAGGAGGAAGCTCCTTTCTATGTAATGCTGATAATAAAGTGGTTAGAGACATCAAATTACGCATTATTCACTGCTAAGAAAACACAAATGTCTGCACTGTGGAAGTTCCCCCTCTTAAAGGGTTCAAACAAACCAACATAAAAAGAGCAGAAAGCTGGAACTGACTGGGAAACATTAAAAAATATGCGTGGGATCAAGGTAAAATACAGATTTTTCTGTTGTTTTTTTCTCCTCCATGTTCCCAGTGACTTTTTTTTTTTTCTGTTTTAAGTTGCACATTGCATGTTTTCTAGTCACTGACATCTTCCCTGAATATAAGTAGTGGAGGTTGGAGGTACAAGTTACCATATGATACCTACCTGCGCAGTATAGCACTCTTTCCTTGAGAAAAATCACTTGATAACATTTGTTACTGTTCTTAAGAGTTTTGTACATTCTTCACGAACAGTTTCAAAAAGCTTACTGAAATCAAAATACTATTCACTGGAAAACTTAATTACTTACCACTGAAGGATAATTTTCAGAGAAAAAAAAAGAAGTCATTTTTATTCAACTCCCAGCTGTTTTGGTACTGAATAAGTTGAACAAAAGGATTTTTTAAATTAATGTTTTTATGAAAAATGTGTTTTGACTGTTCATGCAAAAATGGTTGAATCAATTTCTTCAGAGTACCTAGAAAAATTCAGCTTAGGACACATCCTGATAGGTGGAAATTTCAGACCATATTGAAACTGAAATAATATTAAATAAAAATGCTGCTTTTTAGACTACCTTAGAGCTACTGTTCTGCATGCTCCTCCATCTATTATAAAAAGCCTGAGAGAATTTGATGTAATATTAATCTGTAAAGATCCATTTAGTGAGAGCGTAGGGCTGTGAAAGGATTGTATTAAGCTAAATAACTTGCTGAATCAGGGACTCAGACATTAAGTAAAACTAACTCTTTTAACTTAATGTGTAAAAATTATGTAGGGTAAACTTTTAAACTCACATTTTTAATGCTTTTTGCCCTTCTCCCCTTCTGCCAGTTGCAGCCTGCTATGAAACTGCCAGTATATTTGATACAATAGTTGTGGGCTGTTCAGATTCTACTGGTTCAAATACTCTAAATGTTTACAACCATTTTTGTAGCTGATAGTTTCCTGCTGTCACTAATATGATTTTTTCTATACTGTAATAAGTAAGTTTGACAGTATGAAGGGATCCTTCATCTCAAAAGCTGAAACTTCATTGTTGCTCATAGATTTTACACTCTTTAATCACTAGAAGATCCAAATACTCCCTTTTTCAGTCCAGTCTGCAAGAGAGGTTCCCACCCTTGAAGTGTTTCTGTTTAGCAGCAGGAGCCTACACCTCTTCTCCTCAGTTTAGAGAAATATCCAACTGAGCAAGGACTTGCCTTAACTGCATCAGACTTGATGTCCTTCCATTCCCATCACTAACACTCTTGTGTTACTGACAAGAAGGGAAAAGCTGTGCTAATAATTTGGGAGATCAAGTTGAGGATCAAGTTGGTGCTATTTACTTTTTCTTCTTAAGTAGAGGAGTGGAGGCATTTTCTTCAAACCTGATGCTTTTTAATGTATGGATAAGTGGTCAGCTGATCGCTGACAAACTCCTTCTAACAAATCTATTGACAATTTGTCTAAGCCACTTTGCTCTAACTTTCCAATTTCTTTCTCCTTTTTTTTTTAAGGTTGGTTGTTTAGAATACTTGGATAACAATATGTTGTTAATAATTGAACTACTCAAAAAACTAGTTTTGCAAACAATTTTTAGTTCTGTCTGGAATGAGACAAAATTCTATTTATGAACAAACCTCCTCCCCGCCCCCAATCAAAGCAAGATGTAGCAACCCTGCTTTAGGCTAAGCAAGAGCCTCATAGATTGAATCATCTGAGCTGTGAAAAATGTATGTTTCCCTGGTGCTGCAGGTTTTCTCTAAACCTCAGATGGTTTTGTCAGCCTCTTCCTCAGATTTTCCTGATAAGTAAAATTATTACAGATAATTAAATATTCGTTTGGATGAATATTTGAGGTGCATATGGAGAGAGAGACTGATGCTAAAGATCAGGGATGATTCCATCATGTGGGAGACCTGGGTTCCTTGTAGCAGCCTGTCCAGTCCTCTCTGAGAAAACAAATGTTGAGTGGTTTATACAAATTGGAGCAGCTTCAGTGGGACAGACTGAGAAACCCCAACTCCTCAATCTGCTTGATAGGAAAGTGTTCTTCAAATATGTGGAAATGGGAGTTTAATTTAACTGCTTTCATCACCTTATACCATATGTGCTCTTCTATCATACTGAAGGAACATTTTCAAAGGGAATATAAAAGAAATAGCTCTTGGTTCTCACCAGATTTTAGAAGACCCTTCCTGCACATTATTTGATTTCTGTATCTAAAGCTTCTAGTCAATCACAGGAGAAAGCTTTATCCTCTGAGAGACAGAAGAGGAAGAAACACAATTGAGTTGGAAAGAGATGTCAAATAGGCCACCTCTGAAATGAGTCCACTTCAATAAACCACCTTATTGATTGGCTGTACGCTGTCATTAAAGCTACATCTATGGCCAGAAGGAAAAAAAAGGAAGTCTATTTTTTGGTAAAGTTGGATATATGATTGCTTGCTCCATGACAGTTTCTCTTTCTTTAGCCTCCTGAGTTCAATGCAGTGTCAATCAAGCATGCATAATGTTTTTTGTTAGATGTTGAGTTGCTTCTTAATCTGAGCTTAATTGAAAATGTGCATATAAATGACACCATTTTACTCTCTCACTGGAAGTTTGAAGATGCTAAAATGGAGTATTCACTCTGGTACTTGTTTAGAGTTTTCCTTTGGGGTGAAAAAACAAGCTTTGTAAGAAGAAATAAATTGTTTCATATAGTAAATAAAATCAGTCTCTAAGGAATGTTAATAAGTATAATTACTAAAAATTATGTGATGCTTGATTGTTTTAATAATTTGGGAGGAGCTGGTGTTTTAGCTTGACTGCAGTAAGGAGTTCTGATGATATTTAAGAAAAAATGTTTCTTCAGGGAAAGACTGAATCAAATTTTCGTTTATTCTTTCATTTGCTCTTGGTTCTGGGCAAATATTTTCAGATTATTGTCAAATAATTAAGGTAGGATTCTGTTGTGGTTATCACAGAATATTAATTCCCTAAAATATTACAGTACACAAGTGAAGATTAGATGGGTTTGGGTAAAGGGCAGATGTCTTAGTGGTGTCTGGCATTTTTTTAATGACATACCCTAGAACCTTTGTTCTGATCTTTTCAAATCGTGTGGAGAAAATATTGAATCTAGGTTAGAAATGGGCAAATAGTTATGACCTTCATTTGAGGCATTAAACCTTTGTTTTGGAACAAAGATTTTGTTAGTCTGAAGTGCTATAGTTCAAATTTGAAATGACAGTAGCACTGAAGTTGAGAATAAGCTACAGCAAGTACATTAATTCCCTCTACCTTCAACTTAAATCATGTAGTGGGCACCTGAATGGTGATTCGCAAACGTTCTGGAGGAAATGGCTACTTTCAGGGTCTCGGCGTTTGAGGGAAAACACCATCGTTCTTCATTGCAGAATGTTTTAGAGCCGAGATGTGGCAGCTCTACCAGTTAGTGTGATTTGCTGGAGCAGCTGCAAGCTACTGGCCATACCTGGCCAGCCATCAGCTGGGAACTGCTGACCCAGCTCATGAGAAGCTCTGGGGACAGAGGGAGGTTTTGCATGGTGCCTTTGGAAAATGAACATATACCTGATAGAGTCTATATTCAAGTGCTTCTCCTGCCACTGTCTTTTGTCTCCTCATACCCTCAATTTTACTGGCCTTCTTTGATCCAGTTTTTTATTTCTGAAATTACTTGCCATAACTCAAGAGATGGAATTAGTGACTATACTTTTTTTAGTTCTTGTTATTTTTTATGCCTGAAGAAATAACAATTCCAAGAATTACAAACGTTTAACTAGGATCACATGCCTGCAGTTTACCTTTGGCAAATGATATGTAACTTTATTTTTTCCTCTTGCTTGATTGTGCTTGGGCTGGCTGTTTAACTTGCTGTTACTCCTCTAGCAGGGGCGACTCAGCTGATGCTGCTACACCAGTTTCTAAGCCCAAGCATCTTTTTATTTGTCTTCGCTTACTGTATATCTTAAATCTGACATTAACACCATGAATCAGATGCATAATTGTATCTCATTACTTAAATCACCAGCTGTTAACTACAAAGGTGCTTTTTTTTTTAACATGACAAGACCTTTTATTATTAGCCATTATCTAATAAGACAAATCTTGACGAATAACCTGAAAAAAAGAGGTGAGCTAAAATTTGCGTAAGGAGTCCTTATAAATTTAGCTGTGTTAATACTGCAGGTGAACACAAATGCTATTTTAAGCAGAACATTGCAGAAGTAAAATTGGTTCCAAATCTCTCTCATCTGTTTTGAGAATTTCTCTGCCAAGGTTGCTGTAACTCTTCTTCTGTTCCTTTTCACTTGTGAACCTCAATGTGAACCCAGAATTATCAGAGGCTACATTCTCTCTCTTCCTTTAGTCTTTTCAGGCTGAAAATATGCCTATGTATCTGTGCATCATTATACGTGATGTATGACTGTGTTATATATAACACAAAAAAGATTGTGCCTGACAAAGTGATTTTTTAAAAAACCAATGTTTACTAATGCACCATTCTGACAAATAAAAGGTGACTACTAAAGTATTAAACTGCTATAACATAAAGAATGGAATAAAGAACATAAAGAACAGGGAGTGGCTGTTTAGTCAAGGGGCTGCCCTGACCCTAACCCATGACAAAATCCCTTGGAGCTTTTCATGTGCTGTGCTTCTTTTAATCAAGCACTACTAATTTGTCTGGTATTGGTGGTGGTGTTAAAAGTAAAAATACTAACATATTGATGAGTAGTGCCCTTTTGTTTGAAATAAGGTTAGTAGGTGTTTGTATACTCTGTGTGTGAAATAAGTGTTTATTGCAAGTGTGGAAAAAATGGTGCTGTTGAAATTTTAACTTGCAGATGTCATAGCACTGTTAGGTTTTGCTTTTACTGTAATAGTGACAGTAAAAAGTATTTACACTTCTTGCTTGGCCCATACACACCCTCGAGTTCTTTAGCCATGTTTGATATAAGCACAGTTGGTTAACTTCTATATAACCGTTTGGGTTAATCTGTTGTAGACAGATATCTGCAGAGAAAGAATCTTAGAAATACAAAATAAAATATCTGCAATGGTGGAAAAATATGCACTATATATATTATTTATATAAAATAGATATAATTTTATTTTGCCTGTAGTACTATTTTGTTAGTGGATGTTAATGTATCTTATGAAAATTAGAAAATAATTTTAGTCAAGGGTCTCGTTGAAGGATTTCATGTATACTAAATTCACTGAAATCTATTCATTGCAGTTGTACCCTGAGTTCATAAGAAGTGCATAGAGTTGTGCTCTGAAGTTACTGAAAACCTTTCTCTTAATGTTTTCATGGTCAGTGAGGAATATGGTGTTTCTCAGAAGTTCCTTATGTCTGTGTTCATTTGTTAGATTGTGGGAAGGAGATCTATACTTCAGTTTTGGCTTGGTTGGTGGTATGAGCATCTTATTATCTAAGCAGGTGCTAGTTCCTTCCATTCCTGCTGTCAGGCTCACCTACATGTGCACAGTAAAGCTGCAGTAAGTGAACTGCCCCACAGAGACCCAAGGATGAATGGGCATGCAGAGTACCCTATCTCAGTGCTAAACATGTGGGTTGTGTCTTGAAGATCACAACTCTGATCTCTGGATAAACTACCTCAAATACTTGTGCAGACGTGGTGGATTTCTGTTTTCATTAGAGGTTTCTGCTTTGTGCTTTTATGCAAGTGGAATTATTTCCCTGCTTTACAACAGATTTTCTACAGATAGTTATTGAGGTCAGTGACTTGAAAGTTTGAAAAAGTATCTGCAGAGCTATTTGAACTATCTGTCTCTATGAGAAAAATGAGTTATTTTAAAGTTATTTATGTAACTGTCACTAATGAAAATGGAGGTTATAAAAGAGACTGCAGTGAGCCAACACAAAGTTGGGAAGAAGAAGATGTTGTTGAGACAAAGAAATAAGCCTGAAATAAAGGACTTTCATTCCCCTTGTTCCCATTATACATTATAGCCATAAGATTTGTGGTATCATCCAGGAGCATTNAAGAAATAACAATTCCAAGAATTACAAACGTTTAACTAGGATCACATGCCTGCAGTTTACCTTTGGCAAATGATATGTAACTTTATTTTTTCCTCTTGCTTGATTGTGCTTGGGCTGGCTGTTTAACTTGCTGTTACTCCTCTAGCAGGGGCGACTCAGCTGATGCTGCTACACCAGTTTCTAAGGCCAAGCATCTTTTTATTTGTCTTCGCTTACTGTATATCTTAAATCTGACATTAACACCATGAATCAGATGCATAATTGTATCTCATTACTTAAATCACCAGCTGTTAACTACAAAGGTGCTTTTTTTTTTAACATGACAAGACCTTTTATTATTAGCCATTATCTAATAAGACAAATCTTGACGAATAACCTGAAAAAAAGAGGTGAGCTAAAATTTGCGTAAGGAGTCCTTATAAATTTAGCTGTGTTAATACTGCAGGTGAACACAAATGCTATTTTAAGCAGAACATTGCAGAAGTAAAATTGGTTCCAAATCTCTCTCATCTGTTTTGAGAATTTCTCTGCCAAGGTTGCTGTAACTCTTCTTCTGTTCCTTTTCACTTGTGAACCTCAATGTGAACCCAGAATTATCAGAGGCTACATTCTCTCTCTTCCTTTAGTCTTTTCAGGCTGAAAATATGCCTATGTATCTGTGCATCATTATACGTGATGTATGACTGTGTTATATATAACACAAAAAAGATTGTGCCTGACAAAGTGATTTTTTAAAAAACCAATGTTTACTAATGCACCATTCTGACAAATAAAAGGTGACTACTAAAGTATTAAACTGCTATAACATAAAGAATGGAATAAAGAACATAAAGAACAGGGAGTGGCTGTTTAGTCAAGGGGCTGCCCTGACCCTAACCCATGACAAAATCCCTTGGAGCTTTTCATGTGCTGTGCTTCTTTTAATCAAGCACTACTAATTTGTCTGGTATTGGTGGTGGTGTTAAAAGTAAAAATACTAACATATTGATGAGTAGTGCCCTTTTGTTTGAAATAAGGTTAGTAGGTGTTTGTATACTCTGTGTGTGAAATAAGTGTTTATTGCAAGTGTGGAAAAAATGGTGCTGTTGAAATTTTAACTTGCAGATGTCATAGCACTGTTAGGTTTTGCTTTTACTGTAATAGTGACAGTAAAAAGTATTTACACTTCTTGCTTGGCCCATACACACCCTCGAGTTCTTTAGCCATGTTTGATATAAGCACAGTTGGTTAACTTCTATATAACCGTTTGGGTTAATCTGTTGTAGACAGATATCTGCAGAGAAAGAATCTTAGAAATACAAAATAAAATATCTGCAATGGTGGAAAAATATGCACTATATATATTATTTATATAAAATAGATATAATTTTATTTTGCCTGTAGTACTATTTTGTTAGTGGATGTTAATGTATCTTATGAAAATTAGAAAATAATTTTAGTCAAGGGTCTCGTTGAAGGATTTCATGTATACTAAATTCACTGAAATCTATTCATTGCAGTTGTACCCTGAGTTCATAAGAAGTGCATAGAGTTGTGCTCTGAAGTTACTGAAAACCTTTCTCTTAATGTTTTCATGGTCAGTGAGGAATATGGTGTTTCTCAGAAGTTCCTTATGTCTGTGTTCATTTGTTAGATTGTGGGAAGGAGATCTATACTTCAGTTTTGGCTTGGTTGGTGGTATGAGCATCTTATTATCTAAGCAGGTGCTAGTTCCTTCCATTCCTGCTGTCAGGCTCACCTACATGTGCACAGTAAAGCTGCAGTAAGTGAACTGCCCCACAGAGACCCAAGGATGAATGGGCATGCAGAGTACCCTATCTCAGTGCTAAACATGTGGGTTGTGTCTTGAAGATCACAACTCTGATCTCTGGATAAACTACCTCAAATACTTGTGCAGACGTGGTGGATTTCTGTTTTCATTAGAGGTTTCTGCTTTGTGCTTTTATGCAAGTGGAATTATTTCCCTGCTTTACAACAGATTTTCTACAGATAGTTATTGAGGTCAGTGACTTGAAAGTTTGAAAAAGTATCTGCAGAGCTATTTGAACTATCTGTCTCTATGAGAAAAATGAGTTATTTTAAAGTTATTTATGTAACTGTCACTAATGAAAATGGAGGTTATAAAAGAGACTGCAGTGAGCCAACACAAAGTTGGGAAGAAGAAGATGTTGTTGAGACAAAGAAATAAGCCTGAAATAAAGGACTTTCATTCCCCTTGTTCCCATTATACATTATAGCCATAAGATTTGTGGTATCATCCAGGAGCATTTCTGGCACTTCTGCTCAATTGATGAATATACTACTGTCTATCTGTACACTTGGAAGTGTCCAGGAGTTGAGTGAGTGTTCAGAATAAGGTTGTTTTTCTCTGTAAGGCAGTAGAAAACAGAGGCAGTTTTCATATTTTTATTCTCATATTCACATTTTTATTCTCCCCTGATAATAATATGAGGGTTGTAGATTACACAAAAGGCCTTAGTGCTGTCTTGTCTGTTTTTTCTAAAATAAAACTATTTAAGTTTTATTTTTTAACGTGGGGGAAAATGTCACCTCAGGATAGCATAGTAGAACTGTGCTGACTTAGCATGATAGTGTGGGCCATTAAGAGAGGCTCAAATTACTCCCATTTTGATATCAGTTCTCAGTAATATATTGGAATCTGTAAAAGCAGATAGGAATTATTATTTAATAATATGACCTTATCCTTTCCAGTGACATATGAAAGATGTTTGACAAAGCTTTGTTCGGTGTTGGCTTTTTTTCTACATGCATATAAAGCAAACTAGAGTTTCAACTGCATAGTGTAGCTTCTTGACATGAAGAATTGTTTTGTGGTCTATGACCTTGAGGTTTTTCCTTATGAAATCTGCCCACATTGTGAATTCTAGTAAGTTACTAATGAGCCACATGCAGACTAAAATGAGTCCAATCTTTTGTAGACTACAGTGCAGTGGTGTTCCTCTCTACAGTCAATGTATATTTTCCACATAATCAGAATAGCTGAGGTTGGAGAGGGCCTCTGGAGATCATTTGGTCCAACCTCCTTACTCAAAGTATCTCTGGAGACACTTAAGAGCTGCCTGGATCTGTTCCTGGGTGACTTGGTCTAGGTGATCCTGCTCAGGCAGGGGGGTTGGACTAGATGATCTTCTAGGTCTCTTCCAACCCCTAATATCTGTGAATCTGTATGGCCACCTGGAGCAGGTTGCACAGGACCTTTCATTATCTTGGAAGATTAAGAGTCCACAACCCTACTGGACAACCTGTTCTGGTGTTTGACCATGCTTAAAGTAAATGTTATTCTAGGAGGAAGACAGTGAATTGTTACACCAAGCTTACAAAGTTTGGGTTTTTTGTGTTAATTTAGGGTGAGAAAACAATGTAGACTTTGTAACTACAGAGGAGTCTGTAAATCAGTCTTCAGAGCTGTATAACATCTCCTCTGTGGCCATTTACTCCAATCTACCTCCACATGAAATCTATGGGAAGATCAATGCTTGGGTGAGATCAGAGGTCTTGAGCCTATGGAGGTAACAGAGTCACTGTAGTCTTTTGAGGGCATGAATCGAGATACTTACTTCAGCAAGGTATCATGTAATTTAAATTTCGGTTGGTTGGGGTTTTTTTGGTTTGTTTTTGTCATAGAACAAGATAACCGGTTTCTGGTGCAAAGCTTATGAGAACTACAGACTACCAGGAATCATTTATGTTTATTAGGATGAATCCTTGAGGCCATTCTTAGCATATCAAAGCAAAGAACTTAATTAGGATAAATTCCAGGTCTTAAAGAAATTGATTGTGATAGCTTAGGAAATGGAAAAAGGTCAAAAGAGTGTACTGTTCTTAGCATTGTCAGTGCTGAAATTTTGATTGAATTAGAAGAAGAGTTTTAATGGCTTTCTTGTGGGCAAGAGAGACAATTTTGTTATGTGTTGGTTAAAGAGTTACACTCTTTTTTTTTAATGGCTTAATCTGCTGAAGCCAGCCAGAGAAATGCACGTTATTAAAATAACTCTGCATTCCTCATTTGCATCAAACTAAGGCTTTGCAGTTAGTGTGGAACTATAAATGCACCCATACATGTATTTTTATGTATAGATAGCTTTATAGTAGGTACAGGTAGAAGCGCATTTAATGTAGAATTACAGTGAGACGTGCAATATACAGAAGTAACCTAGATCAGGTTTCTGCTTTACATCAAAAATTGTTGTGTATGTTTGTCAGTTTGCTCCTGTTTTATTTAGCCTAATTTTGATCCTTGGAGAGGAGGATAGAGGGGATCAGTCTCCCAGAATGATATGCAGCACTCCCAGGTTTTCCAGAAACTTTAGGTTAGTTGTTAAGTCACTTGCTACAAGAAACTAAATCCTCTTTTGATCAGAAGAGGAAATAAATTCAGTGATGTCAGCCTGAGCCCAAGCTGTCATTTGTCGGCACTGCAGAACCACCACCTAGTTTGACAGTTCTTGCGTGCCTGATTTGAGAACAATTTAGAGCTGAAATAACAGGTGTACTTTAGATCAAGATTTTATGTACAAGCAAGGCTCTACAAAGAGTTTGCCCGTAGCTGCTGGCTCTCTGCCTGGGGCTATGTAGGAATTGCCCTTGCAGATCAGATCAAGAGTCCTTCTAACTGAAAGTTTGCTGTCTGACAGCTGCTTCAGAAGAGTGAGGGGAAAAAACCACAAACCTGTGGCACATGGTTAAGGGATATCCTGCCCATTACCTGCTGTTAATCTCTTGTCAGCAGAGGCTACTGTCAACTCTCCTGCAAGAAGACATTGCATCTCTTATGGAATGCTTCCAGTGCCAGTTACTCCACATTCAAATTTTATATTTTTGTGTACTGTTTAGCTGTTATTTTAAATTTCATCTTCTTGCAGTTAGTTCCATGGTTAATTCTGTGTTGCATAAAACCCAACCAAACTGGCACCGCTTCCTTTCGCGTTTTCAACTATGTTTCAATTTCATTCCCTGCCACTTCCATCTCTGAGAGGGACTAGAAATTCCCAGTACATATTCCTTATGTAATTTATTCTTATCCTGCAGTTTGCACACTTCCATCTTTATCCCTCCTGTACTGTTGCAGTCATTGTCAGTTGATTAAAATGTACCATTCTGACTATTCCCTGCATCATAGTTTTGGGTGTGTGCTGGTTTTGAGGTTCAAACCATACATTTCCCAGGAACAGGCAGGGGATCGTGTTAATGCCTGTGCATTTTCTACTTACAGAACAGATGTGTGCCCAATATGTAGCTTTTTAAGTGGAGTCTTGCTCATCAATAGTATATTACCAATTATTACGATTGGCAAGAGAAAGCTGGGGAGTGTAGAGTGTTTTTGCTGCTGTTATGGAAGTAAAGTCAGTTACAGTAATTATTTTACACCATAAAGCTTGTCTAGCTTGACACTCATTTTCTTACAGCTCAGTCTGATTTACAGTACATACTGAGCCCTGTTGGAATGCTGCTGTACATTAGTATGAACATAAATCTTTTTTTCTTTTTGAACTAGACGTTCTCACTTTACCCCAACTTGCCACTATTAAATTCTGTAATATCCTTTGCATGTATTTTCCAAGAGTGAAGTCCATGGTGGCCAGCTATGTTTTGTTTTCATTAAAAGCATTAAAAGAATAAAAAAGAGCCCTTTCTTGAACTCTGGGGTCCTGAGTGTAGCTCAGCACACAATTTAATATTACTTCTCAGGGTCCTTCTCCTTCTCTATAACAAATGGAGAGGAAATGAAATTGTTTGTGTTTTTGGTTTTTTTTACAACTGTCTACACTGTGTCTGAGTGACCATAAAGGTAGCTTGGAAAACTCAGAAGCTTTAAAAATATCTGGAGAAGAAAAGTCATTTGCATCTGGAATAGAAGAGGAGGACAAACCTAACAGATATATTTCCATCTTCTTAGTCAGCAGTATCAGCATGCTGCTGCTAAGTCAGCTTGGTTCTTTATTATTTATGGTTTACAAGTTATTTCAAAAGACCTTCATAATAATAGTCCCATTTAATTTCTGTCTTTTCTATAACCACTTTTCCTCCACCACTTTATTTTCAGACCCAGCATTTCAATTGCATGGCACACCAAGAACTGCTGTTAGTTGCTGTCTTATGGTGGAAGACATTTATGCTCGGTAGCAAAAGTACATTGTGTGTAGATCTTAGGTGATGTATTTTCTCTCACACATTGGTTTTGAATATGTTGTTTTTAAGAATGAATGGAGAGCGAGCGAGCCGAATGAGGCATAAAGATGATGTAGCAGCTTGGCCAAATCTATCACTGACTTTACTAAGTGACAGAGGCAACACCAAGGCAATCAGTGCAACTGTTTGCTGTGCCTGCCAAGTACCTACGAGTTATATTATGTGCCAAAAATACTTTCCACAGCTTGCCATATATTTACTGCAGTGACATGAGTCAAATGTAGGTGCTGGAAGAAAATATCAAGAAGTAAACCAGTGTGGTAGCTCAATGTGAAGCTGCCACTTAGAAAGGGATCAAATTATATTGATGAAGCCTCAGTTTATGGGGCTTTGAACCTTTAAAAATATTAAACAGGAAATTCATGGTTTTCTCTCTTGACCCTCTTCTATTTCAGCATGAACTCCAAGCTCTTCTTGTGCTGATCATTTAGTCTCTTGTTTGCACTTCCTTGTCATTTTAAGGAACTTTTTCCTTTCTTATATTGCTTTCCCTGTACTCATTACAACGGATTCTGTTTGGCTAGAATAATATTTTAAAATGCCCTTATCCAGGCCTGATGTTGCATTTCCTATTGAAAATAATTGAGAACATTTTGGTTTTTTATTCCTGAGCACCTTCCCCAAAGATTTATTACAGCCTGGGTTTAATTTTGGCTGTAGTACAGAAGCAGCTTTTTGGGTGTTTTATGATCTCCCTCGCCTTTCTGGTTGTGACAGTCCCATTTCCTTCTCCTTCTACTTGCCCTTTGAAAAGAGGGGCTGTTACTTTCTCCAATATCACTACCTCTGCAATTTCTGGTACGTTGGCTTGTTTTCTTCTGCCGTGCCAGTGCTAGCCAAGAAATCAAAGTGTTTTCCCTTTTGCTAGTGACTGTCCTTATACAGTGTAACACTTGGCAGGCAGAATCTAATCTGAAACATTACCATTCCTGGACCTGAAAACTTCCTTCCCCCAGCTCTTTGTCAGAGGGGCCCAATCTGATATCTGCATAGGGATATTACCCACTTGGTTCCAGCAGTCCCTAGCCTAAGGGTGGCAGCTCAAGAAGTGTCTGTGCCCGGACTCCCGAGAGCCAGGCAACATATGCGGAGTGGTGAGCACTCCAGGCTCTGCTCATTGATCCTCAGTAAGAGGAGATCTGACAGCTCCTGTGGGATCTGAGGTCTCCCCACCTGTCCCTGCTCCTAAATATCTTGCTGTCCAGGATTTGTGAGTGAAGACAAAATGAAGTTGCTTGGATTACAATAAGAATTAAATACTAGGAGATGGGAAATAAAGTTCCAAGAAGATGTTATGTGACAGGCTGTTGCTGTCAGCTCAGTAACTGGCAAGTCCCTTCCAGGCTCCCAAGGGCATCCTGCGGCTTTGCTGGCTGTGCCTGCATCCTGGCTCCTCCCCACTACCCAACTGTGGGCTGGAGGGCTTGCAGAGTCACCTTGCTTACGAGGGTCCCCCAGCTGTCATCTAATCAAACCATCAGCTCTGAGCAAATCTGAATAAAGCAGAAAATACAATTTAAGAAGCAAGAGTTATGCAAATAGCTGACTGTCACGCCCTTGGCACTGCACAGTTAAATGTGACAGTTAGCTGGAGTAAATGATGGGGCTGGGAGAAGGGATTTTGACCTGAATTACCTTCATGTTGATCATTTGTTGTTTGGGATGTTGTCAGAGAGCAGACAAGAAACAAGTTGGTTTCTTGTCCGACGAGAAATCAGGAGTGCTAGGAGAGCTCAGTAAACTGGAAAATTAAAACCAAACTCTTGTTTGTGTTTTGTGTATGTTCTACTGTGTGTGAAGGAAATGGAAAGGACAATACAAATCAAGTAAAAAACAAAATAGTGTCACTTCCAACTCTTGAAGTCTGTGAGATTTTGCTTTTGGTGCTTGTGGGATTTACTTCTCTGCTTGTATCCCCTTGCAATGTTATTTTTATTTGCATTAATCTTGACCACTTCCAACTTTCTCTGTCACTTATTGTTTACATTTACAGGATTTTATACAAATGAAAAACCACTGATTTTGTGTCTACACGCCATAGTCACCTCCACCTGATAATGTTGGTGCATCGCAGTGGGATTTATTTTACTGCATTCCCAGGCATTTGCAGTGTGCACGTCATATGATACTAATATGTTTGTAAAAAAAACCCCAACCTTTGTGATCGAAGCCAACCATACTGCACTTTATAAATACACCTAGGGATTTATGAAAGAAAATTAAATTTGAATCCATTGATTCATCATTATGCGATACAGAACCTATTTAGGTCTGAGCTTATTATTACAGAAATACACAGGTAGTGTCTAGATAGAAAAATTGTCAATTCAGTATGAGCACAGGTAAGACCTTATCAAAACCACTGGAAGAAAAATTACATAATCATAGAATGGTTTGGGTTGGAAGAGACCTTAAAGGTCATCTAGTTCTATCCCTTCTCCTGGGGCAGAGACGCCTCCTACTAGACCAGGTTGCACAAAGCCCCATCCAACCTGACCTTGAACTCTTCAAGTGATGGGACATCCACAACTTCCCGGAGTAGCCTGTTCCTGTGTCTTACCACCCTCATAGTGAAGAACTTCTTCCTAGTTCCTAAATCTACCCCCTTCCAGTTTGAAGCCATTGTCCCTTGTCCTATCACAAGCCCTTGTAAACCCCTCCCCAGCTTTCTTGTAGTCTCCCTTCAGATACTGGAAGGCTTCAATAAGGTCTTCCTCTTCTCCAGGCTGAATAACCCCAGCTCTCTCAGCCTGCCCTTGTAGGAGAGGTTCGAAATGAGTGTTTGGAAATGAAAAAGTTCAGCCTACAAAATAACAGCTGCAAAGTTTTTATCTTTAATGTCTTCAGTTGTGTTGCAGTGCAAATGAAATCTTTGAGCAAGGAAACAATTTCAATTAACTGTGCTCAGTGTTCTGCAAGGAGTAACTGATTTGAATGAAATACCTGAAAATTACTAATAATCTCTTTCGGATCTCACATAAGGAAAAGAAATACTGCTGCTGCAGTGGAAAGGCACTAATAAGTACAAGATAAGTTATCACAGAGATATTCTCCAGTGGGGCTTGGGATCCCTTCCCCTGCTGAGCTGTGGGCGAGAGAAGTGCTTCAGCAGCCAGTTCTTCCATCTGTACTACAGAAGGCTGGCAGACAGGGTAGAGCTTGATCAACAGCCCCAAGGGGATGTGGCTTCCCAGCCAATGAGTAATCTGTTTGGCCAGTTTGTGTTTCGAAGATTGAATTTTTTTTTTTATTTCACTTTTTTTTTTTTTTTTTTTTTTAAACTTGAAATTGCCAAAGTAGCAGCCCACCTGCCAGCAGGCTGGCCCTTGCCAAATAATTTGTGCTGGCATCCAAATTATCTAGAAAGTCCAATTCAAAAAACAGAGCTGCAGGCAGGAGGGGAGGAGCATTGAAGACATTTTGAAACTGTTTCACTGACAGGAAAATAATATTTTTTTTTCCTTCCCCTCAGAGGACTACAAATCTGTGTGATTTCTGCCTCCTAGAAATGCGTAGTAGTTTCTTGCACAGCGTATGGCCTGCAGCAGGGGTGCAAAGCAGTGATTTAAGCAATCTGAGACGAAGGAGGCCTCTGTGGAAGTCCTCCAAAGAAAAATCTGTGTACTTGCAAGCACACAAACAGGGGGTTGGATGGTTCAGTAGGCAGTCCTTCCTCTGGAGTATGTCTGTCCCCCAGCCGTATGGACAGTAGATTTCCACAGCATGCTGAGCTTGAGTTTGCTGAGATAATACAGCTTAGAGTTGTATATTAATTAATGAGAAAGCAGATTGAATTCTAGATGAAATGAGCATTTTTGCCAGACAGATGAGCTAAGAAATTGGGGTAATGAGAATGTGGATGTAGATAGATAAGTAAGAATCTGTGTGAAAGATGACATCTTATAGCATCATCCAGCCAACACCTTCCACAGAGGTTGGATTCTTCTGAAAACTAGGAGATCCCAGGAGGCCAAGCACTGAAAAACTTTAGCTTCAGAGGTAAAGAGAGTTCTGACCTACATTATCTCTAGATGTCAGGGATTTTGTTCTGTTGGTGCCACAAGTCCAAAGTGTTATCTAGAGGATATGTCTTCTCCTGACTACATTTCAAACATCTACTGTTCCCATTTACTTTGGGCAGAGCCAAAGGCCATCTGCAGCTTGCAGGAGTTAAGTTTTTGAAGCAAGGTTCCCACTGTAGCAAACCTTCTTTGGCACATGAACGGAGCTTTATATGCCAGCTCGTGCTATCTTGGCAGTGTGTACAATCTTGTGCAGTCACTTTAGCAAGGCACTGTGCTTGGGCTCAGCATGCTTAACTTCATCGCCGTCTAGCAAATCGTATAAGATCCTTTAGGTGTAGTGCAAGAATGTTACCCATTTTTGTCATCAGAGCTCATGTTGCTTCTTACCAAAAGAAGAAAAAGACCAACAGAAGCTTCTGTTAATCCACATTACTCAGTTGCTGTGGTAAATATAACAGTTTCAAAAGGCTAACTACAAGAATAGTGTAGTTAATAAGAATATGGAAAGTAAATAAAGTATATTTTAAAGGGACATTTATTTCTGCAAGAACAGTGGGGTTTGGGCTGCAGTGATTACCGTGTTCTTTTCCTCATTGGGTTGCTGGCTAACAGTTATTAGTTGTCCCAGAGGAGAATTTGTCTAAAAGAAGATGTATGATTGTATGTTGGTTTTGGCAAACAAAGTTGTTTTTAATGATTTCTTTTGTTTGCATGAATTTATGGAGTGCACTTTCCCAGCATTTCCAATTGCACTCTGCATTGGGTAGTTTTCTTTCACTGCATTTAATTTTTATGCCAGCATTACAAATACTGTATCTTATGCCTTACTATTCATTATAGGATTGTTTTTAAGATCTGGCATTTTCATTACTTTTTTTGTGTGTGTGTTTTGTTTTGAGGTTTTTTTTGCCTTTTCCATTTGGCATAATTATACACTCATGTTTATTATCTGCATAAGTCAGCTAAGCATTTCCTTCCTTGAATGTTAATCATTCTCAATTCTTCACTCACTAAGTGTGAAGTTAATAGTATTGCTAACTGGTTTCTGTGTGGCTGCATGCTGAAAAACATTTCACATTAACAGGGTAATTGAAACTGTAGCTAATGTATTGGTCAGAGTTGCTAAGATTTCTAAAGGCTTCTTGCAGGGATCTTACAGAGAGGTTTTGTGGCAATTATCTTAAAGAATAGACGATGTATGTAGTGAGCTATTCAGACTGGAAATTCAATGCTTTACATGGCATTTGGGCTCTTTTGGACATTGGAAGCACTAGTGGTGGAGTAAAGTCTTGCTCAAACAGAATAAAAGGCACCGTAATTTTGTTTTGTCCTGTTATGAATGGTTCTTTGGATTCAGTGCATGGGTCATGCATGCATCCTGTGGACTTGCTTTGTTTTTCATATATTTTTGCAGCTGAAGTATTTTTTATAATTTGTTAAATGGAGGTGTTCAACTCAACATTGAGTACTGAAAATCCTTACATTTAAACTAATTATTCTCACCCACCTGTTTTTTAAATTAAGGGGCATGCTGCATAACTAAGGGTGAATTTGGCTTCCTGTTTAACATCTGTGTTCCCTCTGTCTGTCTCTTTTAGCTGTCTGCATAAGCCAGTTGTCTGAAATTTTACATGGCTTTGAGTTTTTCCCCTTGGGGAAGCTGGGAAGAATGAGGAAAAGAGGTACAATCTGTCCTCCTTAAAGGTAGCAGCGGAACTCTATTGTAGATATCATTCTAATCTCTATGCTGATTCATTTAGAAAATGGGGCAAATTGGTTGACATAGATTGCAAATTGTTTTGATAGATTTTATAAACTAAGCCCTCATTCATTGCACGGGCCTGAATCACTGGAGGCAGCAGTGTGGAAAATACTGGATGTTGTCCTCAGCTTTTCTCTAAGAGCAAACCTTTAACGAAGAGAACCTGTGGAATGAAATGGATGCTGGTTCAGCCGTCTACTTGTGGGCTTTTACACCAGATCTCTGCTACTTGAATGACTCAAGTAACTGGAAGCTACAGGCTGGTGGTTGCGGAGAGGAGTTTGACACACGGTATTGTGGAAATGGATGGAGAAAGAGTATAAAACAAACCTAGATGGTTCCCTGCCAAAGTTGGAGTTTGTTTTGTTTTTAAATTAAGATTTGCATCCATCCTGGTTTGATTTGGTATAGAAGTAACTCTGTTCAGTGATTTTACTGTTCAGCTCAGCCTCTTCCACATTACTTTCTAAAGTTAATGACGGATTTTTGCAGAGAGTGTCTGCTTCTAGCAGTGGTAGCATTTGATGTTTATAGAGTTACTGCCAAGGACTGGTGTGTGCAGAAAGACTCCTGCTGATACTCGCTCCTGTGCAGACCAAAGTCATTGCTAAACCTTGTGCACCATGGTGGAGATGCAGAAAGTAAAAGGCCACACACATAGGGAGGAGCAACTAGGACAGGTGACCCTGAAACTGACTAATGGGGGATTCCATCCCATATGCATCACATCTGATATAAAGCTGAGTGGGCATGAAGGTCAGGCTTTTCTTTTTCTTGTTCTATCTATGGTCAACATCCAAGGAGGACTGTCCTTTCTGACTTTGATCCTGATTCATGCTTTCCCAAATCCAGTTCTGGAATCCAATTCCCATCTGCCACTGAGTCTGGTCTGGGACTTGCCCAGTTCCTGATCACAGCATCTATAGTAATAGTGCCCTATTTGCCATTTAGGGGTTGGGCCTGATATTGGCTTTGTATATATTCAATTTTAATTGAGGTTGTTTTTATTTTTTCTCTTTCCCTCTGGGAAGAGAGAGGTGTTAATAGAGAGTGTCTGTCATTCATCTAGTGGCTGGCCCCGCTCCAACACTTCACATGTCTCTGTCCATTGAAGTTTTTAAAACAAGATGCAGTATCTTTCCAGAAATGTCTTCTGGTAAGCTACAATTATCGAGTACATAATAATTGTTACTCAGCAAAGTACTATGGATGTGTTGCAGTATGGTCAGAATACATTACTGTAGTGGTTATTTTGGGGTTTGGACGGCTGTAAACTTTCTAAAAGTAATATGCCTTGAGGCCATGGGAAAAGGAAAAAATTCAAATATATGGTTACTTGAGCAGCTATGGTTTTCCCCATGAATGTCTAGTTTGTGCTGTAGATGATGTATG
The DNA here is from genome assembly GCA_013401355.1 of Ceyx cyanopectus. Classification (NCBI taxonomy): domain Eukaryota; kingdom Metazoa; phylum Chordata; class Aves; order Coraciiformes; family Alcedinidae; genus Ceyx; species Ceyx cyanopectus. Next base: position 30,041 of record VYZU01087842.1, on the reverse strand, counting down.
GATTGGCACACAGAGTATCCCAGTGCCTCCTTGTGGCATCCCATGTGCATCCTGAAGCAAGGTGTGATGGAGCAGGCTCCAGGGAGCTCTGTACAGAGGAGCTGTGAGAATTGCAGAGATGCCTGGTACCATTTTGTCAGGGGAGCCTATGGAGCCATTGCAGCAATTGCAGTACTCATCCAGCTCCTCAGCGTGGTAGCAAATCTTGCTTAACTTCACACAATACATCATAATGTCAGGCACATGCAGATATTTCTCAGTGAGCAGTAAATAAAATAAAAACTTCTAACCCCTGGGTGTTGCCAGGAGGAAGGAAAATCAGTGTTATGTGTACATGGGCAGCGGCAATAAGCCACATGTTAGCAGATGAAGGTGTGAACGTTTTCTGTTCTCTCTGCAGCCTGTCTCCCATAGTCTTAATTCAGAAAAGGAGACAGTAGCAGTAGAAACAGGCACTGGTAGGAGTACAGACTCCAGAATATTACGTTTTGAGTAAGGACCAACATAGTCTTCACCATAGAATCACCAAATGGTGGGGATTAGCAGGAATCTCTGTAGAGATCATCTAGTCCAAGCCCATGCAGGTGTTGATAGTCTCCAGAGCAGGAGACTCCACAGCCTCTCTGGGCAGCCTATTCCAGGACTCTATCACCCTCAAAAATAAAGTTTTTCCTGACATTGAAGTGGAAATCCCTCCATTCTAGTTTGTGCCCATTGTCCTGTCACTGGGCACCACTGAAAAGAGTCTGGGTCTGTCCTCTTGGCATTCACCCTTTAGATATTAATAAACATTGATAAGATGCCCTCTCAGGCTTCTCATCTTCAGGCTGAACAGCCCCAGGTTTCTCAGCCTTTCATCATGACAGAAGTTCTCCCATCCCCTGATCATCTTTGTAGTCTCTATTGGAATCTCTCCCCTGTCTCTCTTGAACTGGGGAGACCAAAACTGGCAGATGTGGCCGCACTAAGGCAGAGTAGAGAGGGAGGAAAATGAAATAAGTGTTTTCAATCAAGCAACAATAGCTTCAGTAATCCCCTTAAACATTCTTCTAGCCACAAAAAGGTGGCACCTAACAAGTCCAGAGCACTCCCAATACCTTTGGAAGCATACTGAATATGATTCTGTCATGACCATGACAAATTTAGTCCTAATCCCATTAACCTTCTCCACAGTCTGGACTGATGGCTGCCTGACAAGTAGGCACAGTCATTAGGTTGATGCTGAATAGAGGATTTTGATCAACACTTACATGCAGTGTAGTAAGAGTAAAAAAAGATTTGCCAATACTGCAGTTCTCAGTTGGACGTCCAAACACTTGTTTTCAGGATTCCACCCCCACACATTTCTAAAGAGCTGCTTTCAAGAAGTCCCTTTAGAAAAGCCTAAAAATATGAGCAACAAGTAGTTATTAACTAATTTTCTTGATAGGGAATAGACATAGCCGTTTTGGCACTGCAAACACTGCATCTTTTCTCTGTCAGTTCCTACAGAAGAGAAATTTGTCTTTACCTTAAGATAGCAAAGTTCCTTTGACATGTAATTTCCAAATTTTATTGAGACAACACCTTGGATCTGGGCTCAGGGTGGAAAAAATGAAGATTTGGAGTTGTTTTTGCAGTTGTGGTGAAATAGGGTCTTTCACTTTATTGCAGTAGTTTGTCCCATCAAGGTCAAGCAAGATTTCTGCTTGCTGGTTGTTAGCATATCAACTTGCAGCACAGCTGAAAGGTAATCTTACAGCTCAATGGGGATTTTACAAGATATTTACAGTATTTTAAGGCACTTACCAGGAAGAAGTATATGTTTAAAAGAGAAAGGTGTTACAGGACAAAAGATAGAAAAGGTAAGAAACAGCCATGCTCCTTACCTAGATGCTGTTTGATTTTCTTTAACTAGTTGTGTTTATCAAATTCAGTATGATATTTTGGAGAAGGGAGGTAGGAGTGCTTGGAGACCACACTGTTGGTAAGGTAATGTGAAGCTGAAGATCCCAGCCTTCAGAATTTCCTTCCATTTTTCACTATTACTTTCAGCTTCTCTTTTGTGTCAGCTTTTCTTCAGTCTTGCAGGCATTCTTTTGAAGAGCTAATTTTATTCCTAGACATAGCAAAAAAGCAACTGGGATTGTATCTGCTGGCAGATCTTGCATTCATAAGGGGTCTTCTACTGCGGAACATTACTGGAGCAGTCAGATACCCCAGAAGCCACATCCACACATGTGTTCCACTGTACACTTGGAAAATAATTCAAAGCAATTCTCCAGCAAGAGCTTTAAAGTTTGTACACTAGTCCTTCCTTTCTTTAGTTATTGAGCCTGCTAAGTGAAGAACAAATCCTGGATCCTCTGTGGTTATTAATAAGTGGTCTCCTATGATGAATTAGGCTGCTAGTCTAAAAAGATCCCAGCAGAGTACTGGAAATTTAAGTCATTACAAAAATAACAGATACTAAGAGTAGGCACACACTTGTCTTCCTCCTGTAAACTTCCCAGCCTGAGTAAACAGCATATTTTAATCATTTATACTACATTTAACTTAGTTTTTTTTGTTTGTTTTATTATTAACCAAAACATTGCTCATATTTTAAGAAAGCCCAATCAATAGCTGATTGTAGCCTTGCTTGATAAGATCTTTGTTGTAAAATTATGTATCTTGCAGATCTCCAGTGTTACTGAAAATATACATAAGTTGAAAAATATACTATCTCAGAAGAACTTTTTCACAGTGAGGGTGACAGAGCTCTGGAACAGGCTGCCCAGGGATGTTGTGGAGTCTCCATCTCTGGTGACACTTAAGACCCACCTGATCTGTTCCTGGGTGACTTGGTCTAGGTGATCCTGCTCAGGCAGGGGGGTTGGACTAGATGATCTTCTAGGTCTCTTCCAACCCCTAACATTCTGTGATTCTGTGATGTGCTAGTAGATAGTCAAAAAGTCACTGAGAATACAGAACAAAACAGGTTTGTGATTTCCAGATAAAATATCAGACATGATACTTTCAACAAAGGAAAAACTAGTCTATTGAAGTCTGTTACAGCTAGAGACATGAGGGATCTTGACAGCCGATGTTACAATTGCTAAGGACGTTACCCTGGTAATTACAAATTCCTTTCCAAGGATGACTGGTCTCTCCACAGATCAGCTGGGGAATAGAATCTCTTTTTTGAGGTTCCCTTTTCAAACAGTTCTGGANCTCTATTGGAATCTCTCCCCTGTCTCTCTTGAACTGGGGAGACCAAAACTGGCAGATGTGGCCGCACTAAGGCAGAGTAGAGAGGGAGGAAAATGAAATAAGTGTTTTCAATCAAGCAACAATAGCTTCAGTAATCCCCTTAAACATTCTTCTAGCCACAAAAAGGTGGCACCTAACAAGTCCAGAGCACTCCCAATACCTTTGGAAGCATACTGAATATGATTCTGTCATGACCATGACAAATTTAGTCCTAATCCCATTAACCTTCTCCACAGTCTGGACTGATGGCTGCCTGACAAGTAGGCACAGTCATTAGGTTGATGCTGAATAGAGGATTTTGATCAACACTTACATGCAGTGTAGTAAGAGTAAAAAAAGATTTGCCAATACTGCAGTTCTCAGTTGGACGTCCAAACACTTGTTTTCAGGATTCCACCCCCACACATTTCTAAAGAGCTGCTTTCAAGAAGTCCCTTTAGAAAAGCCTAAAAATATGAGCAACAAGTAGTTATTAACTAATTTTCTTGATAGGGAATAGACATAGCCGTTTTGGCACTGCAAACACTGCATCTTTTCTCTGTCAGTTCCTACAGAAGAGAAATTTGTCTTTACCTTAAGATAGCAAAGTTCCTTTGACATGTAATTTCCAAATTTTATTGAGACAACACCTTGGATCTGGGCTCAGGGTGGAAAAAATGAAGATTTGGAGTTGTTTTTGCAGTTGTGGTGAAATAGGGTCTTTCACTTTATTGCAGTAGTTTGTCCCATCAAGGTCAAGCAAGATTTCTGCTTGCTGGTTGTTAGCATATCAACTTGCAGCACAGCTGAAAGGTAATCTTACAGCTCAATGGGGATTTTACAAGATATTTACAGTATTTTAAGGCACTTACCAGGAAGAAGTATATGTTTAAAAGAGAAAGGTGTTACAGGACAAAAGATAGAAAAGGTAAGAAACAGCCATGCTCCTTACCTAGATGCTGTTTGATTTTCTTTAACTAGTTGTGTTTATCAAATTCAGTATGATATTTTGGAGAAGGGAGGTAGGAGTGCTTGGAGACCACACTGTTGGTAAGGTAATGTGAAGCTGAAGATCCCAGCCTTCAGAATTTCCTTCCATTTTTCACTATTACTTTCAGCTTCTCTTTTGTGTCAGCTTTTCTTCAGTCTTGCAGGCATTCTTTTGAAGAGCTAATTTTATTCCTAGACATAGCAAAAAAGCAACTGGGATTGTATCTGCTGGCAGATCTTGCATTCATAAGGGGTCTTCTACTGCGGAACATTACTGGAGCAGTCAGATACCCCAGAAGCCACATCCACACATGTGTTCCACTGTACACTTGGAAAATAATTCAAAGCAATTCTCCAGCAAGAGCTTTAAAGTTTGTACACTAGTCCTTCCTTTCTTTAGTTATTGAGCCTGCTAAGTGAAGAACAAATCCTGGATCCTCTGTGGTTATTAATAAGTGGTCTCCTATGATGAATTAGGCTGCTAGTCTAAAAAGATCCCAGCAGAGTACTGGAAATTTAAGTCATTACAAAAATAACAGATACTAAGAGTAGGCACACACTTGTCTTCCTCCTGTAAACTTCCCAGCCTGAGTAAACAGCATATTTTAATCATTTATACTACATTTAACTTAGTTTTTTTTGTTTGTTTTATTATTAACCAAAACATTGCTCATATTTTAAGAAAGCCCAATCAATAGCTGATTGTAGCCTTGCTTGATAAGATCTTTGTTGTAAAATTATGTATCTTGCAGATCTCCAGTGTTACTGAAAATATACATAAGTTGAAAAATATACTATCTCAGAAGAACTTTTTCACAGTGAGGGTGACAGAGCTCTGGAACAGGCTGCCCAGGGATGTTGTGGAGTCTCCATCTCTGGTGACACTTAAGACCCACCTGATCTGTTCCTGGGTGACTTGGTCTAGGTGATCCTGCTCAGGCAGGGGGGTTGGACTAGATGATCTTCTAGGTCTCTTCCAACCCCTAACATTCTGTGATTCTGTGATGTGCTAGTAGATAGTCAAAAAGTCACTGAGAATACAGAACAAAACAGGTTTGTGATTTCCAGATAAAATATCAGACATGATACTTTCAACAAAGGAAAAACTAGTCTATTGAAGTCTGTTACAGCTAGAGACATGAGGGATCTTGACAGCCGATGTTACAATTGCTAAGGACGTTACCCTGGTAATTACAAATTCCTTTCCAAGGATGACTGGTCTCTCCACAGATCAGCTGGGGAATAGAATCTCTTTTTTGAGGTTCCCTTTTCAAACAGTTCTGGAAAATCCCAAACTCTAAACTGCAGCTGTATAACATTTTCTAAGCCTTTGCTGGGCTCCTGTCCTGATACTTATATTGGTATCTTTTTAGCTGCCTGTTTTCTAGCTTTACAGTTAACTGTGAGCTGCAGCAAACAAGCCACAGTAGCAACTCTCTGGTTTGTCAGTCTGTCCCCTGTTAATTAAATTAGCCCATGACGATGATTGCATTACTGGCTTGAATGAAGAAAATCCATCTTCTAGCAGGTTGGTAAGGTAACAAGAATAATTTTTTGTCTTAGGTATGAACCAGGAGAAAAAAAAAACACTCATGAATTTTGGGCACCAAGTACACTGGCAAATTCGGTGAGAGAAAGCTTTGGCATTATTATTTTCTTGCTAGCATCCAAATGGCAATGACTGAAGAAAGGTAACTCCTCTAACCATCTTTAGAGAGGGGCCAACTTAGATTAAACTACCTAAAAATAGCTCCAAAAAGTAACCTACAAAAATAGGTTAATTAAATAGTGAATGGGCATTGGGAGAACAGACAGGGACTAATGGGATCATTAAGTTGACTCTATGCTAAATTTATTCAGTAGCAGAATTCATTTTTTCCCCCCAAGGTTAAAAAGTGGTAATTCAGACGTGCAGAGAGTTGTAGGTCAGCTGACATGAATCCCTGTCCCACTCTACTCCCCAGCACAGTCTTTTTGGATGGTAATTCTGTGTGTGCATTGCACAATTATAATTGTAGGGATTTTTGATCACTATCGTAATCTTAAAAATGGATATAGCTGTTGTTCTGAGAAGTTAAGTCATACAATGGTCAGATGACAGATAGGTCTGGTGAAACCTGATGTGGCTGTATAGGGAAAATTTGGGAAGGAGAATATTACAATGGGAATAAACAAAGGGAAATATTTGGCAGAAATGTCAACATTTTTGAGTTATTCCCAAATTACCTCTTGGGTGTTGTTGTTTTTGTTGTTTTTTGTTTGTTTGCTTGTTTTTTCCTGTGGTATTTTGCTTTTAATGGTTGATGCTGGAGGATGTGAGTAGATGGATATGAAGGCTGTAAACTTCAGCTGCTGACACAATGGTATTTATGCCTGTTGTTACATTTGAACCTTCACTTTCCTTTTATTTCGTTAAAAAGGGAGAAGAGCTATTTGCAAATGCAGGTGGTCACTGTATGGACGGTAGACTTGGGCATGCTTGGTGAGGAGAGCTGGAGTGTAACCAAAAGAGGTAATAGGCAGATGGAACTTTTGGCCATGTTGTTTACCAGAGTGGCCTTGGGGTTGTGTGGAGAACATCTAATGGTCATGTCTCTGGCAGAAGCCATCATGCTCCATCGCTGTTATATTTTAGTCCTTGGCCTATGTCTCCGGCTGCTTCTCGAGGACAGAAGCCCCCATCAGCTATGGGGTAAGAGCCAATCTCTGGCTCACCATTCCAGCCTTGTCTGACTCAATGCAGATGTAGGGACTGCTGAGAAGTTGCCTGTTGTCTTTTTTTTTTTTTTTTTTTTTTTTTCTTTGTTAGGGAACTGGGATTTTAATGTGTGGGATTTTTTGTAAACTCACCAAATTATGTTAATGATGTGCCAGATTCAAGTTGCTGATTTATTACAACATGAAAATTACTGTCTGAAGCCCCAGACTTCAGCTGACCTGCAAAGGCAGACTGCTGAGAGCAAGGACTCTCTGAAAAAGCTGCTCATCCTGATAGTTTTGAAATTGTTTAAGCTCAGAAAACTCTTTGACAGGTAGAGCGTACAAGGCTATCTCTTTACTCAGTGAAGTTTGATTAGTAGAGTACAGCTAGTGTGGGAAACTTCCAAAAGGTTATTAGAGGTCTTTTCCAGAAAGAAACCGTGAAGGAGAAAATCGACAAGCATTTGTTTGATAAAACATAATCCAGCTGTGGTAATTAGATCCCAGTAGGATGAATTCTGGGGTTTTATTTGTCTCCAACCAAAGGCTGGTATACAGTAAGATGTCATCGCTTCAAGGATGCAAACAGAAAAGGAATATTTAATAGAGATCAGGATAGCAAAAACAAAAGCAATTTAATTTTGCACTTGGGAGCATACCAAAATGCAAATCAATCCTAAAATCTCTTGCCTTTATATTCTGCTAACAGGTGAGAAGGCTTTTGCCCTTGGTTTATTCCTTTTTGTAAATAGCTGAGTGTTTTCTTTAAAGCTTTGTAACCAGACATTGTCTGACCAGAAGCATTTCTCACAGTGAGGGCTCCTTGTTTTAGGGGGTTCGGGATAGAAGGCAGATGATGTGGCTACCATTAATGAGCACCTGATGGACATTGTTTTACTCTTGAAGAAACAGGCAAGTTTGTAGAGCTTCACAGCTACTGTGGAAGCCATATCTGATAAACTGGCTGACAGCGTTTCAACTCACCAGAAGTAGCAGCATTCCAGCCCAACTTGTCTAAGCTGCTTGTTGACAAGAATGGCCACCTGAAAGTGAAATTTCACACTTAGAGAAAGCAAACCCTTGGGGAGGCCTTGGTGAAGCACGTGTGTGTACAAAGCTGAAACTCTTTTTAAATTTTTAGAGGAAAAACTGTTGCTTTGAGAGGAAGTTCAGCGGAGTGACTTGTTTCTTGTGCTATTTGTGTGTCTTGCAAATTACTTTCTCTGAAAATCTTATTCTTTTGAAAACGGTTTTGAAGTAAATATTTCAAAATATGAAAGAATTTATTTCAATAGGAGAAAATGGGAAAATTGGCTGTTGTTAGGAGGCATAAAGTACACACTGAGCCAGCAGAGCTGAGCCTAAGCAGCACTGATGTTATCTGAAGGCTGCTGGCAGCCTGAGGACCTCAGACTCTGTAGTACAGCCAGGTTTTGAGAGCCAGGTAGTGTTGGGTCAGCACTCAGACTGCAAGTCTGGAAACAAAACCTGGGGCTTGGCAAGAAGGGTTTCTTCTCTGCCTCACTGCTGTCCCTACACAAGCACAGATTGCATTTCAGCACTGCTGGGAGCAGCAGAGTTGGCCGGGCCAGCCATGGAGCAGTACAGTGGTGTGGTACACCGCTGGGTTGCCTTCTAGGTCAGCTGAACCGAGGGACAGGTATGAGTGCTCTTTCCAAAATGTGGTGTTCCGATCTGGCTCTAAAAGGCTGGATGTAAGGGGAGCAAAACTGTGATCAAAAGAAACACACAGATTTCTGCCTAGCTGTAACAAATCTCTAGTAATAAACCAAAAAAACGATGTCTCCAGCAGCTCTATGTCTAACTCTGATCATTTTTTTTTTCACATGTTGATCCTATTTCAACTTATTTATTTGGGGCCTTTTGCTGCTATGGCAAAGCTGCTGCAGTCATGTGCTGAACAACCTTGTTCTGGCATAAAATCATTATTCTGGCTCAGTTTTGAAAACCTTTCAATATTAGGTGTTACCTCTCTGCACCTTACTAATTTTATTCTGGATCAGAGTCTGTCAGCTCTAGTGTAGCCAGCTCAAAGCCAACATAAACTTTCTATCTGGTGTTCTGGCTCCTTTGTCTGACAGTCAGGAGTCCATATGAATCCCAGGCAAGTTCATGCTGTTGATGGATCCAAATGTTCACAAAGCCTTGCCTGGAGAGTAGTGAGTGTTTTGGAGAGCCAGAAAGACCCAGGGAGCCGAGGCACACCCTTCAGGAGATGTTTAAAATGATGCACTTTGTGCTGATGACTTGAATTGTGCTTTTATGAACAGAACCAGTTTAGGCTGGGCAGAAAGAAATGTGCTAATCATTAAATTGTAAAAACCATACCCAAGGGAGTGTAAATGAATGAAAAGCAATCTTAATTCTAGAGTTTGGTGATTTTTGAACGTCTGCATTGGTAGCTTTAATAAAATATTTTTAAACCTATCTTTATATGCAGAGTATTCCTACATTAGTTCCCAGGAATGAAATGGTCTAATTGTTAGCTCAGAGAGCTTATCTTTCTAAAAATGTACGTGAGGTAGAGACAGCTGAATAAAAATGGTTTTGAAGGAAATACTTTGAACACTTCACATACATTTGTGTTTGGAAACAGTCTTGCTGACACTTGTTTGCCCCTCTCTTTAATGTCATAGCGTGCTTTTCTAGCAAAGCCTGTTTATATGTAAATAGTTATTTGATGGAGAAAATGGCTTAGTTGAGAATATGCATCAGCCTTCCTGGGTCTTGCAGGTTTTTTACAGGGCCAATAAAATCTCTTATCATGATGTGCTGCAGATAGATTCATTTGAGTGGCATATTTGTGATATTTAAATAATTGGAAATGTTGACTTGCCGCTTCCTTAGGTAAGGAACTTGAGACAGTAGCTCACTAGGAAGATTGCTCCTAGATTGGGCAAGGTTCAGCTAAGCCTATTGCTGCAGTTCTAGTGGCACCCAGAATGTGTTTTCCTTAAAATATGAAAGATAATGACCTATTCAAGCACTACATCTTGGGTCAGGTTCAGCTTTTTATTTATCTGAGCTAAAACAAAATAAGCTACGTCTGCACTGAGATACTTCTCCTCAATGGTTCTCTGTGGAGAAAGACGTGAATACATTGGTGAGATGGAAATTCTTATTCTCTATAGCTAAACTACCTTTGTGTAGTTAATATATGTGAAATGAATGTCATCTTGACAAAAGGGCAGCTAAAGAAATGTGTTTCAATGGTATCAGAAACTGAATACATTACATAGACTCTGAGCACAGTCTGTGTAAAATATACTGCCAATAACCTGTCCCTATCACTCCAGTCCTGGCTTGTGCAATAAGAAGTTGTTTGGGCTTTTTTTGTTGTTGTTGTTTATTGTTTTCTAAGGCAAAGAGTTGACTTATTCTAGTTAATGATGACGAAACTTCATCAGTTTATGCTGTGATTCTCATAATTCATAGCTTGGACTTGAAATTTAGACTATTATATACAGATCACATGGCAAAGTGTAGCATCTAGGCTGTGGTGGAATGCATTATGAATCAGCTTTTTGGGGGGATAACATTTATTTATTTACTAGTTTCCTTTTGCATCTAAGTAATTAGAAACAGAGGAGGTAAATGGTGTCTTATTTTGGCATGAAATACAAAAGAATGGACCTTGCTGTCCTTCAAGAAGCAAGGTAAATTGTTCTGCAATAAAAAAAACCCAAACATTGAAGTTGAGCCATAACTTGAATTATTCATTGGCAGTAAAATAGCTTCCATTGTTAAAGTAGATTTGGGAATTAGAGATAATACTGAGAAAAAGAATTCATTTCAGTTTTGTATCCAACCATCTATTGAATCTGTACTACAGTACATCATCTCCCTTTTTTTGGGCATAGTTATTTAAAGACAATAAGGAAGCATAGTGAAACTACTATAACTTAATTCTCAAGAAGTGAATTAAATCTAAAAAGCAATAGCCAAATGCAATAATCAGGAGAAGCAATTAATTACTATAGTAAGATCTACTGCTGTTTGTTTTGTTGTTTGGCTTGTTGTTTTTTTTTCATGGAAATTAGTGACACTGTAAATGCTCACCTGTCATTGGAGCTACTTTGTAACTGCACAGGAAGGTTTTCAATATCAGGTAAATTTGACTGGCCATCATATTTGAAAGCTGCAAGAGGTGTTAAGCCTGTCCCTGGGCACTGCTAGATCAACTTTGAAATGTAATGGTTAAAAGAGACAACAACACAAAATGGCCAAAGAGCTCCTCCCATCAGCCTCAAGAGAGGAAAGACTACCTTTGTGGGCTGATCCTTAAGTGTATAGGCATGAACAGGCTTTGATGCTCATTTTTTTGTGTAAAAGACACGTGGAGAAGAACATACCCAACACTCTGGGAAGTTCAGACTGTTCTGGAATAACCATGATCATAAAGAATTTTGAAAACGTCAGTTGCTTAATGCAATAGTTCAGTTGGGCTTGTGTGTCACCAGGAGAAAAATGGTCAAAACATAGCATAACAAGGGGATGGCTGGTGCACATTCAGTGTGGTTTGCAAGGTCTTAACAATACTAAACACTCTGGATTGCAGAATTTCACAGCCGTTAATGATTTTTTGAGACTGTAAACATTTACAAGTGTTAAAAAGTAAATGTGATGTAGCTTATAGTGAAGCTTGCACAAGGAAACAAGTAGGACTTGAAATGGATCATCTTTTGCCTTATGCTCTTCTTATGCAGGAGTCTCTCTTGCTTTTTGGGAATTTCCTAAAAAGCTTTGAGATGGAGTGGACAATTTCCTCTGCTCCTCTCCTTATTTGTCCACACAGCTACGTGTAGAGAGAGAAATAATTTTACAGGAGAGTCATGTGTGATATGTTAGTAGGTTTGCTACTTTTGTTCTTAAAGTTTTTGCGTTACAATAAAGTACTGTCTGGGTTTCTGTTGTCTGCAATTGCAGCCAAATGCTCTTTGATCTGACCTGTTTTTGGATCAAGTCTTGTATCCTTGTGGGTTTTATCTTCTCCCCTCAATCATTCCTCAGTTTTCCTTAATTGGGCATAATATTGCAATTCCCAGACAAGGCTATTCTATAAATGGCAATCCACTACAGGTGTCCTGTAATCAGAATGATTGCAAGGCCACATCCCAGAAACTTCTGAGGATCAGGACCCCCCTGGAGGAGCACTGCAGCTGCAGAGATGGGGATAGGAGAAGGGACTACAATTTATCAGATCACATAACAGCTTTTCTTCGAGTCGCATTGTGCCTTGGCCACTTTCTGTTCCATAGCGTAACACTAGACTTAAAGCTCTGCTTGTTCTAATACAGTAAAACATGTTAGTGTTGATGTTAATTATGGGTGAAGTGTCAGGCAAAATCCTGAATTATATTAAAGTGCATTTAGCTTAATCTGTATATTTTAATGTTCTGCTTTTTAGTCCATAAAGAATTTATAGGTTGTCTTTACTGACTCCAGCAGTCGAAGAGACCAAATCAGTCACAGCTGATGCATTTTTATTGCTAGTGCATTTAAGAGCACTGCTTAAAGACCAGGAGTCCACTGTCATGATTTGAAGTAGGCTCAGCATAACACCAGGTTAGGTTTTGTCAACGTTTTAGATGCTGATGTAAAAGCAAAAAGGTTTAAAGGAATAATTTGAAGGAGAGCAAAGAGATGGCTTTGTGCCTCACTTGTGGTACTTTGTGGAATTACCCTAAATATGCTCTATGTATAGCTTAAAACACAGTATTTTGATATACCGTTAATCAGTGTGCCACTTGAGTGGTGCTTACTGTCATCACATTTATGAAATAAAATATTTTTCTTCTTAAGGAGCAAGTATAAAGACCTTTACCAGTGCTCTCCATCTGTAGTCACAGGGTTGAGCAGGCTGAAGCCAGGGTTGCTGTCATCATAGTCTGTCTGCCAGGGACTGAAATGTCTGATGTTTGTGCTTGCAGTGCACAAACTAGCAAAGGTCAGGGACCAATGCTCAATAGCATCTACTGCACAAGGTATTTCTCTTGTTTATAATTAGAATGGGTCAAAACTTGACTGAAATGCTTTGTGTTATCGGCTTCCCTTTTTTCTGCTTGCTTCCACTTGCACTTAATTTTGCCATCTTTGCCCAGCTCTACCTATCAGTGCTGGTCAGTGTGTGCCCACTTCACCAAGCTAAGGATAGAAGTCTTGATTGTCTTTTGTGGCAGCCCCAGAGACAGTGTCCAGTTGTGGTTTTTTTTCTGGCACCAACTAGTCTAGGAAGGCTCATGCTGCAGTGAGAACCTGTGTTTCATTGCCAGGTATTGCTATGAACATAAGCAGTGTTGTTCATTGACAATAGGAAAAAAAAAAAAGCAATATTGACAATTAAAAAAAAAGAATCACAAGATGGAGAAGTTAGTGGCCTTTGGAAGTTACATATTAAAAATCAATTAGCAGATGAGAAATTATTATAAACAATAAAAAAGCCATTCACTTGATGAAAGAGGTTAACAGTAGTATTAGAGGGAGCAGTGTCAGGATCAGTTTTGTTCCAGGTATTTAACAGTGCTTCCAGCAGTGAGGTAAAGAGGGCTGTAATTTGATGATGACTCAGAATGACTGACATTATATATAAACTTTAAAGACTTTAGATAAAAATTTGAGAATCCACAGTGGAATCATATAAATGACAAAAACTTGAATGGGTTCTTAATTAGTTGTAACTCCTTGGTGAAAAAAATTCTGAAACTGTTTTTAGATGACTTCTTGAAAACAGTGCTGGTTGAAAAGGCAGATAGAATGCTCAGTTCTTACAATGTGGCCAGGGGTGATCACCTTTTTTAGGAGGGTGGATGACGTGAATACTGCTATAACATGGGACACCAAGTTGCAAAAAAAAGGCTATAGCAGTAGTAGTAAATACCCTTTGAAAATTAAAAATATTATGACAAGCAAAGTATTAAATATGTTCATGAAAGGAGAGCCTAAAGCATGCNAAATGGCAATCCACTACAGGTGTCCTGTAATCAGAATGATTGCAAGGCCACATCCCAGAAACTTCTGAGGATCAGGACCCCCCTGGAGGAGCACTGCAGCTGCAGAGATGGGGATAGGAGAAGGGACTACAATTTATCAGATCACATAACAGCTTTTCTTCGAGTCGCATTGTGCCTTGGCCACTTTCTGTTCCATAGCGTAACACTAGACTTACAGCTCTGCTTGTTCTAATACAGTAAAACATGTTAGTGTTGATGTTAATTATGGGTGAAGTGTCAGGCAAAATCCTGAATTATATTAAAGTGCATTTAGCTTAATCTGTATATTTTAATGTTCTGCTTTTTAGTCCATAAAGAATTTATAGGTTGTCTTTACTGACTCCAGCAGTCGAAGAGACCAAATCAGTCACAGCTGATGCATTTTTATTGCTAGTGCATTTAAGAGCACTGCTTAAAGACCAGGAGTCCACTGTCATGATTTGAAGTAGGCTCAGCATAACACCAGGTTAGGTTTTGTCAACGTTTTAGATGCTGATGTAAAAGCAAAAAGGTTTAAAGGAATAATTTGAAGGAGAGCAAAGAGATGGCTTTGTGCCTCACTTGTGGTACTTTGTGGAATTACCCTAAATATGCTCTATGTATAGCTTAAAACACAGTATTTTGATATACCGTTAATCAGTGTGCCACTTGAGTGGTGCTTACTGTCATCACATTTATGAAATAAAATATTTTTCTTCTTAAGGAGCAAGTATAAAGACCTTTACCAGTGCTCTCCATCTGTAGTCACAGGGTTGAGCAGGCTGAAGCCAGGGTTGCTGTCATCATAGTCTGTCTGCCAGGGACTGAAATGTCTGATGTTTGTGCTTGCAGTGCACAAACTAGCAAAGGTCAGGGACCAATGCTCAATAGCATCTACTGCACAAGGTATTTCTCTTGTTTATAATTAGAATGGGTCAAAACTTGACTGAAATGCTTTGTGTTATCGGCTTCCCTTTTTTCTGCTTGCTTCCACTTGCACTTAATTTTGCCATCTTTGCCCAGCTCTACCTATCAGTGCTGGTCAGTGTGTGCCCACTTCACCAAGCTAAGGATAGAAGTCTTGATTGTCTTTTGTGGCAGCCCCAGAGACAGTGTCCAGTTGTGGTTTTTTTTCTGGCACCAACTAGTCTAGGAAGGCTCATGCTGCAGTGAGAACCTGTGTTTCATTGCCAGGTATTGCTATGAACATAAGCAGTGTTGTTCATTGACAATAGGAAAAAAAAAAAAGCAATATTGACAATTAAAAAAAAAGAATCACAAGATGGAGAAGTTAGTGGCCTTTGGAAGTTACATATTAAAAATCAATTAGCAGATGAGAAATTATTATAAACAATAAAAAAGCCATTCACTTGATGAAAGAGGTTAACAGTAGTATTAGAGGGAGCAGTGTCAGGATCAGTTTTGTTCCAGGTATTTAACAGTGCTTCCAGCAGTGAGGTAAAGAGGGCTGTAATTTGATGATGACTCAGAATGACTGACATTATATATAAACTTTAAAGACTTTAGATAAAAATTTGAGAATCCACAGTGGAATCATATAAATGACAAAAACTTGAATGGGTTCTTAATTAGTTGTAACTCCTTGGTGAAAAAAATTCTGAAACTGTTTTTAGATGACTTCTTGAAAACAGTGCTGGTTGAAAAGGCAGATAGAATGCTCAGTTCTTACAATGTGGCCAGGGGTGATCACCTTTTTTAGGAGGGTGGATGACGTGAATACTGCTATAACATGGGACACCAAGTTGCAAAAAAAAGGCTATAGCAGTAGTAGTAAATACCCTTTGAAAATTAAAAATATTATGACAAGCAAAGTATTAAATATGTTCATGAAAGGAGAGCCTAAAACATGCCTCTTGCACATTTATTGTGTCATAAAGCAAGAGGGCTTTAACAGCATAAGTTGATGTAATATTTCCCTATGTGGGGAGCTGTTCACTGTGCAGGGATGAAGTTCTTCATAAAGCCTTGCACAGCAGCACATTGGGAAGAAACAGTGAAGGACAAAGAAAGAAAACCTGCACAGAGGAGTTGAGAAGGCGTTGTGGCTGGAGGCAAATCCAGCAAGGCTGTGAAGGGTCTGTTTTGCCTTTTACAGTTTGCACTGACTAGTGTGATACGTGCTTCTAGCTCATGCCGTGGAGAAGCATGGCGCACATGGTGCGTGTTACATGGGTGCTCCCATGCTTGCCACCTCCTTTCCAGGTGAGGGTTGAGCTAATGGATGACCTATCCATGGCCAAAAATGGGACGGAAGACTTGTTCTGCAAAGCCCTGTGTCCTGGGCAGGGCAGAGGAGGCTGGCAGGCTGCTTTTGTGTAAAGGAGACATTCATAAAGCTTGCAAAAAGCTACTGCAACAGTCCTGTGCCTCTGGGTCCAACCAAACGTCTGTCTGATTCGGTGCCCTACCTTTGTCATGGCCAAGAGCTGATGCTTAGTGAGGAGTGTAAGGACAGGGAAAGCATTTAATGGCAGTTGTCAGGATGCTTTTCTAGCTGGCTTTTCATTCTCCAAGGACTTTTTCATCCACAAGTTTTATCTTCATGCTTTAAATCCCTCATTGGTTTTTCCTTTGGTGAATTTGTAATATTGATTTTCAGCTCTCTTAGAGTTCTCTTCTCTGCAGCATCCCCTCTGCTTTATTTGAAGAAGCATCTCCCTTTGTTTGTTTTGAACTTCCAGCAGGCTGGTTTCATTTGATATCCCCTATTTATTTATTTTTTTTGTCCCCCTCTAAGTTTGATTTGAAGGAACCTTAGTGCCACACTATAACAACACTTTTTTATTGCGTTGGTTATTCCATAGTAGGATTTTACTGATGTATAAAGGGGACAATACATACACTTCGGCCAAACATGGTTTTTGTTCCACTGTTGGTTTGTTTTTCTAATATAGATTTAGAGCCTTGATAATCTGTTAAGTTTAATGTAGTGTTACTTAGTGCTATATTGCAAATGATTTAGCATTTTAATTCTAGTCTACAATGCGATTATTGTCCAAATATATTTCTTCTCTCACAACTGGGTAAGTCTTGACTATAATAGTAATTTTGGAATATTACTTTATTCTTGAGCTAACGTCAGCTTTGAGGGAAATAAACACTTTGTGAATGTGTCTCCATCTACTGGAAAAGTACTCCAGAGGAACTATACATTTTGCCCATATACAGTGTCCCTTTTCCTAGCTGATGTGGCAAGAATTTAGAAAACATGGGTGGTAGGTCTGTCAGATGTGGGTGGCAGATGAATGAGTCCCAGGTGGGGAGAGCAGGGATGGATGGCAGAGAGGAACGGGAAGGGACAGAGACACACTTTTTTTCCAAAGTAAAATGTGCAAAAGGTCGGTGAGAGTGGGGCAACACCGATACAAACAACAATAAAATCCCTTATCTAGTTAAAGGAGCGTTTAAAGGACTGGCAAAACAGATGGTGCATAAGTTAAAGCTGTACAGGAGCAACTTGCCTTCTGTGGCAATTTCAGCAAGGCAGTTATTTCCGTGGTTGTTACTCTATCATTCAATCACAACATGCAATTACTGTAGCAAACCTTCTGTCATATTGCACACGTTTTCGCACTTGTCAGAGGAAAAGTCATAGCTTAAACAATATGGTTTAAAGTACTGCTTAGTTATGAATTCCGTAACTGTGTTTTAATGCAAGACAGAAGTGTTCTGTTGAAGCAAATCTCAAAAGAACAAGAACCAGGGGAATATGCTCAGGAAGAAAAACAAGTATCGTTGGCCATACAGATCCCATTAGTACAAATGGAAATTTCTCCATGTTAATGCCTTTGCATCAGTCTGAAAACACAAGTAATTAGAGCCCCGTTTTGGAGTCACTGCATGTGCAGAACTCTCACTGAAATCAATAGGAGAAAAGGCAGAAAGAACCGGGGCCTTAATACCAACACTTCTCTTTTATAGTGTCTATACCATAGCACATGGTACACAACCTCTCACTTTCATTCTCTTCAAAGTATTTGAAAACTAGAAACTGTAAAGCCAGGTTCATAAACCTTTACAATCCACATGTGCAAATTCTTGATTTCGTTCATTTTCCTCATTACTTTGGAATGTTTTTGTTGTTTGTTTTGTTTTGTTTTGTTTTTGTGGTGTTTGTTTTTTTGTTTGTGGATGGGGTTTTTTTCCCATTGCTCTGTGGGCTCTACTTGTTCTCCAAAACTGGTATCTCTGGCAAATGTAGCCGTTTAGATGTATATATGCTGCTTTTATCTCTCATGCTAAATGCTTTGCATGACTGATAAAGTATTAGTAATGCAAGTGGTTGTTTCTTAAAACGTTTCTTGAATAATAATGCGTCTCTGGTTTAGACCTTTTCTTGTCTGTCTTTCCTTTAAGAAAAAATAAATTCAGAGCAACAGCACAAGGTTCTCAATATGGTTTTTTTGAAAATGAAAAGGGTGACTATGGGGAACTCAGCCAGAAAAGACAGGGAAATCAAAGTGATGGCTAAATTTTCTGTTCCATTCTGATTACTCTATGCAGTTTTCTTCATTTGGAAAACAAGTATTTAAAAATGGAGAGAATATTTTATGCCTTTTCTCCAGTTTTGCCACTTCTACTAATTTAAAAATATACATACCAGTTATTTATGTACAAAACTTTGGAAAACAGGCAGAACTTGACAAGACATTGTTACTTGAATCCAAGACAAAAAATCTGTTATGTTGAAGTCACACTTCTTCTACTTAAAATTATTAACCTTGTATTTTTGCAACAGCACCTATCAGGAGAAAGAGTAAATGTCTGTATGAGATTGAAAGCTGGAAGAACTTAGAGAAAATGTACATATTTTCTTAGCCTTTTTTTTTTTTTTTCAATGTGTGTGATGGCCTTTCTTGACGTGGAAGTTTACTTGAAACATATCCTGACAAGTTTACTGATGCCAACCGAAGCATTATGCATATCTGTTAACCTTGGTAGAAACACTGTTGGGGTCACTCAGAATGAGGAAACATGTCAGAATCTGCCAACCCAAACCAGACTTTCTTCAGGACTCCTCATTTTCCAAGTGCTGTTTTGATGAACATGTTGCCTCTGATTTTTTTTTATTTGTTTTTTTTTCCGGAACCTTCTCTCAGACAGTGTGTTGGTTTCTATTTCCTGAACAAATGCCACTGTACCAGAGATGAGGAGTCTGCAGTTTCTGACCTGTTTTAAGCAATGCTGATGCAACTTAACTTGCTTACTTGTGTCATTCAATAGCAGTCTGAAAGAGGAAAAACAGTAGAAATAGGATTGACACTGAGGACTTCCTGATGCCTGCAGTGGCTCCAAATCAAGCCACAGATGGTTGACAAGATAGCTGCTGCTGTCCTTGCACAGATGCTCCAGTGATGCTGAATGCAATGCAGGCCTTAGGAAAAATTGTTAAACAGATCTGAAAGCAGATGTGCCACAGCTGTAAGGGATGTGATAATGGAAGCAGTGAATTCAGAATGGGGTGGTTGGCAGCAATCTGTCATCAGGGGAGAAGGCAGTAGAAAGGATGGAAAGAAAAAAACTAGAGTAGGGAGGGGGGAAATGCCGCATTGAGGGGACTCATGATAGCCATGGAAACATCTGTAGAGACTGTCTCTGAAGTGTAGAAAATAACTTCAAAAATATTAATAACCTCCTTGGTCTTTAAAGAGTCTCAAGTCGCCTTTATTATGATTTATGTTACCAGACCTCCACAACAGAATTACAGTCATGTAATCCACAACTGTTGTTATTTATTTTGGATAAAGAACACAATTTTGACTGTGATCTCCCTTGACATTTCCCAAGGCCTACTCCTGTCTCATACCTTTCATCATCATGTACTTCTTCAAGGTAGCTCTTTTACCTCTCTCAAAAAGAAACATGCATTTCAGTTGCTCACTCTGGACCAGAGTGACACAGACGTTACAGGTTAGGGGAGATCAATTGCATAGCCCTGCTCCTCTTCACCTAGGAGGATCTTTGATGTGTTGACAAGGTTGGAATCCAAATAAGACATGAACTCACTGTATCACTGTGGCTAAGGTGGCAGGAAGGAAATAAAACCGCATCTTGCTGAACACGGTATCCTTCCTTTTTCATTTTACAATGTGTGTCAATGGCACTTGGAACTATTAGACCTGCATTAAAATTACATATTACTTATATAAATGGGAGCTATAAATATCACAAATAGTAAAACTAAAATTGCACTGAGGTTCAGGAGACAGTATGTCTAAAACCTACAAAATTAAGGACGTTTAGAGGAAAGCCTCAACATCCATCTGCCCTTAATTTACCTCATTATTCTTGGTTGTCAGAGAATGATCTCAGTACTACGTTAATGTCATTTAATGCTTTTTATTTCAAGGTTGGCTCAGATCTGAATCAGAGCACAGTAAAGTTGCAGCGTTATTTCCTTGGGTATGTTTTTTAGATGAAGTGGTAAGGACAGGCTATAACCTATTGGTAAGGATGAAGCAGTTACTATCACTGCAGACAGTAAATACTTCAGTCTCTGAATATCTCCTCTCAAATGTTTTTGGCTTTGATGGGTTTAAGTTAATATTGTCTTGTGGGTTCATATTCCTTTTTCTTTTTACTTGAAAATGTTGTAAATGTAAAGCTAGTATTGATCTGTCGACGTGGCACAACACTGATTGGGATCAGGGCTCTACACACTAAATTTGAGCTTGTTAAGAATGCTAAGTAATGTCAAGAATGTAAGTGTAACAATCTGTGTGCTGGAAATGCTAATGATATATCAGGTATATCCTCTCCTACCAACCTGTGTGGGCTTGGGCCAGGCTCACAATGTCTGTGCCTTCTGAGGAAAAAGATTTACATCTCAGCATTTGTGTCTCCTGGGATGGAAATCACCCTGGACTACCAGAAGTATGTGCTGTCTAAGCAGATATGATTTTTATAGCTGTGCTCCTAGAAACAGAACTAGTGCACAAATGAGGATGCTATTTATTTCTGAATTAGGTCTTCTCAGATACACAGTGTATTCACTGGCCTGGAGGTGCCTGCTCAGTGCTGGCATGTGTGTGTTTCTGAGACAGGTTTGTGCTAGACAGATCTTTTCCTGGACTGTTTTAAGCTTTCTTTTGCCATCACACCCAGGAGTCCAACTACTATACGGGATGATCTCATGAAGCTGGAGAAGTCTGGCCCATCACTTTTCATTAGAAGTCATTTGGTAGTGAATCAGTGGAAAGAATATTCCTGTGGTTAGGACTCAAGAGAAAGAGTTCATTAATATGCTTTCTGGCAAACACATATGATTTCCTGTGCTCAGAGAGAGATTTGTTTCACCTAAATTTAGCTTAGGTACCTAACTTCACTCTGTAGTCAGCAGTTCCCCACAGGAGCCATTCATTTGACCTGAAACAGCTGAATTACCCTATTTATTAACTGTACAGAGAATGTTAGACCAGAAGTCCAGCCTCAGAATGGCTTAACTAAGATGAAGCTGGATCCAAACTTTCCTCTTTGCAATATGCACATAAGATGAGGTCAGTGAGTTCTGCAGAATCCTCTGAGTAGAAATATGCTGGTGGGGCTGAGATGTCCAAACTCTGCTGTGAAGGTGGCCACTGAGAACTGGAATCCCTTGATACAACAGGTTGTTTCAAAGTGATTTCAATATGATTAAACAGTATAATTAGTCTTCTGAAAATAGAAATCCTTCATTTTAAACATAACAACTGCTCTATTTGTGGTGTTTCAAAATTAGTCTGTGATTCGTTTCAAGCCTCTTTCAGCATGGGCTGGAAAAGGAAAGGAAGAAAGGAAGGGAAGGAAGGATCTGTTCTAAGTTCTATTTTGATCTTTTATTTTTTCCTCCTCATCATTTGTACTTTTGCTGCTTTAATTATTTAATTAATTCAACCAAAGTGGCTTCTTAACACCCTGGTCAGATGTTGTCTTAAACCTAATTATTGTCCACTTTTTTTGTTGTTGTTGTTTTTGTTGGGTTTTTTTAAATTTTTTGAGGTTTTTTTGTTGTTGTTGTTTTTGGCTATGTGAGAGTTGGACTGAACACTGTCTGAGCTGCTGGAATTAAAAGGTTGTTGTCGGTGGCACAAAGTCCAGCTGGAGGACAGTCACTAGATGTGTACCTCAGGGATGATGGCAGGGCCAATACTGTTAAAGATGTTCCTTAGTGACTTAGATGACAGTGCAGAAAGTACCCCAGGGAGCTTTCAGACAATACAAAGTTGGGAAGACCAGCTAAAACACCAGATGGTTCTGCTGCCTTTCTGAGGTGCCCCGAAAGGTGGGAGAATTAGGCAGACAGGACCTCATAAAGTTCAGCAGAGGGAAATGCAAAGTCCTGCCCCTGGCAGGCCCACTAGTACATGCTGGGGAGTCACCAGATGGAAGGCAGCTCTGCAGAGGCAGCTCTGGTTGTCCCAGCTGACCCTGAGCCAGCAAGGCATCTGCAGTGACCAGCTTTAGGGCAGGTAGGACTGCACTGGAAAAAGGATCTGTGGCATAAAGGTCCAACTAAAAGCTCTTTGGGGGCTTTTTTGAAGCTGGGCCAAGCTCTGCTTTTGCTGGGGGCTGTGGGCAGGCTGCTGAGAGAGCCTGGGCGGAGCTGGCACCACCTGCTGTTGATGAGCCCACTTGGCTATAAGAAGCCTCAGGGAGGGCGGCAAAGTTCCCACCCACAGAGCACAGGAGGAGCACCTGGGGGGCTGTGGGTGCCTCTATGGGGGCTCCAGCTACCTGCAGCACAAACAGCAGGGTGCTGAGCCTCTGTCAGTGTACAAGGCAAGTTCAGTCCCTCTCAGGGGTCAGTGGTGCTCATCTCAACTGCCCCTTGAGTCGCAAGGTGTCAGTTGCTGTAGAGATCCAGCCATGGTTGCTACCAGAATGAAGGCTGCTGCTAGAAAAGCTGTGGGTACCCAGACAGAGACCCCACACAAACACGTTGGCCTTCATGCCTCTGGCTGCAAAGAGGGCTGAACCCTGGCACTGGCAGGTAGTGGAGACAACCCCTGTGTCATGTAACCAGGGGAATGATTTATCTGCTAGGCAAGGTGGCTGAGCTGAAGGATGAAGTGAAGAGGTTGAGGAGTATCAGGGAGTGTGAGAGGGAGATTGACAGGTGGTGGACCCACTCCCTGAGAGAAAGGAAACAGGTTGAGGCCTCACATGAACCAGAGGATCCCTTCCCCTCATCACCAGGCAGTAGGAGGTGACCTCAGAGAAGGGGGAGAATGGAAACAGGTCCCTGCTCAGGGAAGCAGGAGAATCCCCTCCTGACCTCCCCACTTCCCCAGTTACCTTTGCAGAACAGGTATGGGGCCCTGCAGGAGGAACTGGCTGTTGGAGAGGATGGTTTACCTGGGACTGAAATGCCAGAAAGACCAAGGTATCATAGACCCAGCATCACAACTGGCTCCAAAAAGAAAAGCAGACAGGTCATTGCTGTGGGACACTCTCTGCTGAGGGGGGCAGAGGGCTAATACCATCCTGACCCACTTCACAGGGCAGTCTGATGCCTCCGTGGGGCAAGCGTTAGGGATAAATGTTGGATAAATTTACTGCCCTAGTAAAGTGCTCTGATTATTATCTCCTTTTAGTATTTCAGGTGGGTAGTGATGAATTGGGTAGAAGGAGCCCAAAATCAATTAAAGATGACTTTAGAGCCTTGGGACAGTTGCTTAAGGGATCAGGAATACAAGTTGTGTTCTCCTCTATCCCTTTGGTGGCAATTGTGAATGAGAAAATCAACAGGAAAAGACAACAGATCAACTCATGGCTCTGGGACTGGTGTTACCAGCAGGACTTCAGGTTTTTTGATCATGGGCTGCTGTAATATCTAGAGAGGCTTTCCAACTTCTGCTATTTTGCAAGTGTTTGAAATGTAGAGTTTTATATCTGAGGATTTCTAAATATAAATGGTTTATGATTTTTAAAATGTGTACTAAATGTATCCATAGATCCCCTATAAGCTTTTATTCTAACTACAAATGTGCAAGGAGCTTGGGAAAACAACAGACAACCCCAAAACTGAGATTATACTTGGGTAAATCAAATAAATTATTTGACCAACTTTCAGTCCAGATCTTTATCCAGGCAGTTAATAGGGCTATTGCTTTTAATTACTGAAAGATAATGTATTTACTATAAAAAAAATGGCCAGATTCCTCCAGTAGTGAATCTTCTTAAGTTAATTCCATATTAGAATGCTCTACGATCATGCATAGATCATTGTAGCAGCTGGATTCACTGTCTTCAAAAATATATTTTAAATTCACACAAATTTAGAATATACAACTGCTAAAAATAATTTGTAATTCTTATTAGTAAATCCTCAATATTTTTACTTTCCACATTCTCATTGTTGAATTAATGTTCCTTGACATTCTAAATAAATTCATAAATAATGAAATATTAAATAATTTTAATTCGGTACAAATTAAACAAAGTTGTCACCACATGAGATGAGACACAGTTTGACTATGAAGACGTTGCTGCTTTTGTGACAAACAGATCATCCAAGGAAGAGTTGCCACTGTGGCCCCTTGCTCTATTTAGTTTGGTTAACAGGAAATATTTAAGATATTCTTTAGGACCTTTTAACCTCTCAGGTCGCTTCTTTCAGTAATTGCCTTTTGTATAAATAGACTTAAAAAAACCCTGCAATCTGTGGTAAATATTTCTCTGGAGTAGTCTTTAGGTGTGACCATCAGGGGAAACATTTGGAGATCCTCTGACAAACTGACAGACATTTGTGTTGGATTTCTGTGGGTTATGATTAAGTTTGCTATATGTACCTGTTGTAAATCATTTTTACTAAATGGGAGTACTTCAGTAGCTTTGCAGCAGGTCCTCTCAATAATCATCTGTCACCCACCTGCTAGATTTTTATTTTAAATGTAATTACTTGTGTATAATCCTCTCAACCCATTGTCCTTCAATTGTGCCTTATTAACTTACATTTTGCTATATGAAGGTGCATTGAAACATCTTGAGCTGTGATACAGAATGTTGGCTCTAGACCTGAACTTCAGCTGTGGTTCCTTGACCAGCATTTTGTAAGCTATCAGCATCCATTGAGAACCTTCACACAGCTGGCACGTAAAATAGCTGGACACTTGGGTTTCTACTAGAAAATTGCCCTCAACTTACTTTGGCACTTGCACACCTGATGTTTCAGACTGTGCTGAACAGCTGGATGTTGTAGCTCATGAACCTGCCAGTGTGTGAATGAGGAAGCTCATATGAGTGCCTAAAGGTTTGTATGTGATCTGACGTATTCAGGAGACTCATTTTTGAGGCAATAATCACTTCTATATTCTTTAAGGACAGATTAATAAACATGCTAATGGGTCTTGTAATGAAAACTGAGTTTAAACATTCTCATAATCATTTTTTCCATTTAATTTTTGTCTCTTCATTTTTAGTATAGGGAATTGCATTAGAGTCTTCTATTAATATGTTTTCTTTCAATGCTAGTTACTTGCAAAATTTGTTCTTCGTTAAATTACAGTTCAGAACCATGACAAATACAGAATTTATGGCAGGAAATTGACTGGGAAATAGCATAAGTTTTTAGTTCCTTTTTCTTGCAAATAGTAGGATGTAAGGATTTTTGAAAGGCAACAGAGTAAGTACTGTTATAGTTAGTGGTTTATTAAATGGTTTGGTTTATAAGTTTGATCTCATGTGAATCTTGCCTCTGAGTGTTTGATGTTATTGGTTTCTTAAACAGGCATGTAGGTACCCTGTGAATATTTTTGTGCAGCTTAAGAGATATTAAGGGGAGTTAGGTGATTTTATAGAGCATGTTATTTTGAAAAGCATCCAAGGCACCCTTTTTTTCCAGGAGCCTTGTCAGATCAGCAAGAGTATCCAATACTGAAGTTAGGTGTTGAACACTGCCAGATAGTACTGTAGCTGGGTTCAGACTGTTTAGGCTTGCAGAAATTAAGTTAGGCCAGGCTAACAGTCATAGTAAGAGGAAAGGAACAGGATTTTGCTGGTTCTCCTGGTGTTAGCTCAGGCTGTTAGTCTTCATGATGCCCAGTTAGTGCAGTTATGTCCCACTTGCTGTCCCTGAGCTCTACAGATGATCCTCTCATTGAACCGTGGGTGCAGATGGTGCAGTTTGCAATTGTGTACCACACCAGCCAGCATCCACATGATGGAGATGGTTTAATCTAAAGTGGGTGTTGGCATAGTGGTGTTAATGCTATACCAAAATGTTTGGGGAGTGGTTCTGTTGTGTATACCTGGTGTTACCTTTGTGTGTACCAGCCACCCAGGTGGATCCTGACAGGACAGGCATGGGTGAATTTGAAGGGTTCTGCCTGTATGTTGAAAACAGTGGATCTAGAGCACGTGTAAGTGGTAGCTAAGTATAATTTTCTGCTACTAAAAGAACTGCAGGGTTTTCTCCAAGTTCATGCAGGTCTGTGCCTTCTCTGCTGTTTCACATTCCAGACTGACCATAATTTGTCTCAAAATGTCAGCAGTACCTAGGAGGGAGTAAGGACTACAAAATGCACATCACCAGCTAAACAAGGAAAGTGAAAAACACCTTGTCGAACCACACCAAGCTCTGTCCTGCCTTCCCTTTTCCTGCCTGAGGTTCTCTATGTTCCCTGCTGTTGAAGCACCTCGACCACATGTGCCAAGTGATAAATAGACACCACTGTAGTCCCCACCACACCTGTTCATCACCTACTCAATTGAAATAATAATATCTTGATGTGAAAATGAATTATTATTCATGCTTCAAAAAATTTGTGCCATTTAAATGAGTTTACTTTGTGATTTTGCCAATAGCTTTCATAGGGCATCTTGGTGTCAGCAGTTCATAGTGCCATGATGTACATGGCACAGCTTTTTGGTATTGTACATTGAAAGAAATTCACATCATGCTAGCTAAATATGTTGGAGGTTTTTTTTTCTAGAAAGCATAGTCTTTAGACAATAAATACTATTTTTATTTTTTTGTTTAAGATGGATGTGACAACTCACAGAAGTAGTAAAGTGCTAAGGAAAACAGAATATTATTCATCTGTGATGTTCTATGAAGTCTTTACAAATATATGTTTACATGATAGTGAACTTCCTGAAAACGTGTGAGAATTTAAGGGGTAAAAAGCCCCATGTTACACCTTAACTCTATACAGCAGACCTCATTCTAGCATAGGCAGCTTTACCTTGTAATCTTCTACTTTACCTCTGCAGAGTCCTTCTGGTATTCACCCTCAGGAATAACAGCAGAGTTCTGTTGTCAGGGCTGCTCTTGAACAAGCAATTTTCTCTCTGCCCATTCACCTGCCACTTCAGTTCATGAGGCAATCTCCAACTGTAAGACAATCTAGCAAAGGTGCTCACTGTACTGCTTTTAAGACAAGAATGCCCACTGCACAGAGAAACTCACCTTACTGTAATATTTTTATATAAATGAAGGAAGCTGAAAAATAAACTCAAGTCTGACTTCAAAAATAATAAATTGAGGCACTGCACAGTTTGGCTGAATTCCGGGTCAGGTCCTCTGAGTGGCAGGAGTGGGGCATTCTCCTATTGAAACAAGGATTTAAGTTTCTGCTTGAATGTCTTGAAAGTGTTTTGGTACTTCAAGTTTTGGTGCTTCGGGTCTTTGGTCTGAACGTTAGTGCTTCTGCAGTCTCTTAATGCTGGGGATACTTGGAGCATGTTTGAGGCTCCTCCACGCCAAGATGGGGACAATGGTAGTCTTGACATCGTCAGGTTTATTGGGATGCCAGGTTTTCTGCAGTGGTAGCACAGACCCTAGCTATCAATGAGAGTGACCAGGAAAAAAATCAGAAGTGTATCTTTTTTTCCCCAAGGAAGTATTTGTTACCTTGAACTTGCTGTAGAAGTTTTTATTCTTTTTCATGTTAACATGTTTAACTACATTCAACCCAGATAACTTTTCCTTTTGTTGAACAAGTAAATCCAAATAATTTCTACTTCCAATTTTAGTAAAACCAAATTTTTTTAAAGTTTCATGAGTTCTGTGTGAAGATTCAATAATACAAGTTGTATGAAGTTGGCTTTCAATCATGAGCATTAGTCAGCTTCATGAAGTGGTGCAGTGAAATCAGAGAAAGCTCAAATTGTGTTTGATATTATTTTTGTCTGCTGTGTTATGTGCTGGAAGTAAAGTGCTTACCTTGTATGTGGCTCGGTTGTAGCAGAAATGGCACTGGGATGCCAGTGCAGAATGCTGAGCACTTAATTTGAAGAAAGCCTTTGCTCTGTGGAAACATTTATTAGGACTGCAGTAGGAGGCATCTGGTCATGTAGACATAGCAATTGTATTCAACTAATGTGTAACGGTTAATACATTGCAGCTCAGTGTGAACTAGAACCCCTTGTTGTAGATAAGCCCTTAAGTATTTAAATAACCAGGTCCCTCTTACTGAAAAGTCTTCGAGTCCAACGTGGCCCCGGCGTGGTGACTATTGTAAATTTTCCTTGTGAAACTGCATTACATTTCATCCTAATTAGCACTTGCTGCTGGAGCCTCAGTGAAGGAGCATTAGATTAGAAAGTACCTGAGGCTGAGTGGCCACATCCTCTCCTACAGGAGATAAATCATTCAGCCTTATGGTATTCACACAGCTGATGGAATCTGGCATCTAGATGAAGGCAGCAGTGTAGTAGCAGAAAAGTGGCAACGGAAAGAGCTGTGTCCTACTCTGCAGTTGTATCCATTTTGAATGCTGTCGAAGTAGTGTTTGTTACTAGCTGCAAAGTAAAGCAAGCATGCTATTTCAGTAGCAAAGAAATTAAAGGTTAGTCAATAAATAGCAGTTACTGGCAACAAACTAAAATGACAAACGGTTTATTGTGGAAATAGGAACAAATGTTTCCTACTGTTAAATTGAATTTTTTATTGAAATCAAATATATAATTAAGAAATTATTATGCACAGAAAAGGTTAGAATCCTTACCATCTTTTGTCCATAAGCCAAATATTGTAGTATATTGATATCCATGCTGTGACTTCCCCATTACTGCTCTGCCAGTAATTTCAGCCTGGCATCTAGACTAAATTGTCTCCCTAGGAGCCAAGAGGAAACACAGTTGATATGTGATCTTGGGCACAGGCCTTTCTTGAATGAATAAAAGCACTGTCACATTTTACAAAATTACCTCTGCTGGTTATGTGCTGTGATAATCTCTGAATGAGGGAGATGGCAAAGCTCATCTAAGTTATGTCACAGACTGGTGTTCAGGAGGAGTCTGATGGGGCTTTTGACACTCTAGTACTTCCGTTCAGATACATTTCAGCTGCACGACAGAAGCTGAAAGCAGGGTGATGATTATGATGTGTCTACACAGTAATTCTCAAGAAGGTATTAAGAAGCACGCAGCACACAATTTGCTAGCTAAGGCTAAACTGCCTCGGAGCAGCATGTTCTGTGGATGGAGATGAGCAGATGTGACAAGTGCTGGCCACACAGTACTGAAAACACAGTTGTCTGATCCTCTCTTGTCCGAGCAATGCTGAAAAGGAAGCCCCAGTGTGTGAATCGTGTGCTGTTGCTCAAGTTGTGGAAAAGAATGGAAAATAAAACACTTGTTTAGAGCGATTATCTTTTAGCACGTGAAACTGCAACAGAGATACATTTTAAAATCCACTGCTAAACTGGCAAAATAATATTTGATGCATCTGTGCTATTGCTGTAGCATCTGTGGCCACCTCAGCCTGAGCTCTGTAACTGTGTGCGTTGGTTTTTTTTCTCCTCCATTCCTCATTTCCTTAAAGAGCTGATTCGTTGTGATTTATTGGGTACAAACTACAAAGCTAAGTATTTTTCAGGATGTAAGTTGTAGTGGTTGTGAGACTATAATTCTCCCCGACTTTATTTTACTTAAGTATTTTCAGAGGGGAGGGGAGGATGTATTCTTTCCATTAGACCTCTCCTTTCTTAATCACCATTCCCTAATTAATTCCCTGGTTAAATATAAAGCAAGCATTAGCTTTGAATAGTGTTTTCCTGTGTGATTAAGTAAAGAAGAATTCCTTTCTTTTGTATGATGACTCATCACCAGGGGATCTGGAGGGAGCCTGAGGGTGGATATTTGAGACTTTGGTCCCAGGTGCACTTGTGCCTTTGAGCTGTGTTTGCTGTCAGTCCAGAGGTGGGAGGA
>VYZU01087838.1:0-21867 GCA_013401355.1 Ceyx cyanopectus | reverse complement strand
CCCATCCAAACCAGTCTGGGATTTTATGATCCCGTGGTTGTTCCAGTTGGAACCCACAGCCAAGATTCTGCTCAGCTTGGTGTGTAGTAGAAGCAGGTGCCCTTACCTTTGGCTGAGGAAAGGATGGCTGGGAAAAGCTGCTCCCCCAGCTCCTGTGTGGGTTGTGGAGAGGGGCAGGGGGCCAGAACGTGGGGACAGTCACATCTGCATCCTGCTACCCCACTGCAGGATTGTGCTGGGAGGAGCAGTGCCTGTGCTGGGATGTGTGCTCCAGGAGCAGCTCCCAGCTGGAGCAGACACCACAATGGGGCAGGGGTGTGGACTGCAGACCCCAGTGGTGCTGGTTTGGACTTGTTTTGTGTAGCTGAGCTGGGTAAAGTTTTCACCTCCTGCTTCTGAACAGGCAGAAAAACTCTCTGTCCTTTCTTCTTTCATCCTCAAGTTCTCCCTGATCAGTGCAGTGTGGAGATCATGGACAGGGAACTTACTTTAGAAGCATCTTTGAAGTAACTTTGACAGCATCAGCAAGCAGCAGTATTTCCTTTGATAATGTTTAGAGGATTCTGAAGACACCACAAAAAAAAGACCAAGTGTTGCCTTTTGATTTTTATGTATAAAATAGCTGGTCATTTAATCACTTGAAACTGACTCTCTACAAGGGAACAGCTGAAACACAGGGTGGTGGGAACACTTCTCCTCTTGGAAAGCCCCAACTCTGGACATCATCAGGAAGCTTTAAAATGCTTTTTCACTTTCTAAGCATATACAGTGGTAAAAAAACAACAAACCCAAACAATCAATAAACAACAACAAAACAACAAGCACAGAAGGAAATCCCAAAGGAGCCCAAGAGACCCTGGTAGGAAGGTTGGCAGTGGATTGTTTTTGGCCAACCAGAGCCGAGCCCTGGAGCTGATGCTGGGCCAGCTGAGGTTGTGCTGGATCCTGCTGCTTTTCCAGAAGGTTCTGCAGGCCCTGGCAGTGCTGTTATGGCAGCCAAGGGTGGTCTCTGCTCCCAGGCAGAAGACTGAGGCTGCAAATTCCATGTGCTGGTGGAGTGGAGGAGTTGGTGAGGATGACAAATCCCAGCTAAGGCAGGAGTTGGGATCCCCTGGGGAGAGGGAGGAGTGAGGCAGAAATGTCCATGTGCCAGGTGCTGCTGAACTCCTGGCACCCCTTACTGATTAGTGAGCCACTCACTGACATGGACACTTGGACCACAGTGACACCAGGCCACCCTGAATGGTGCCAGGACAGTAGTGTTTCCCCTCCAAAACCACCAGGATCACCTGGAATTTACCTGAGCTACTGCTCATTTCAAGGCACAGCATCGAGTTTGAGGCCCACGGGCAACTGGGACTTCTGGGATTTTTTTCTAGGGCGTTCACAGAAGGGAAGGAGGACAGGGAAGTGTGGCTGTGTTTTGGAGCAGCTGGCACTCATGGAATTTCTTGAGGAGTCTCTGCTCTGCTGACAGTTTGCCAGGGGCAAAAGCTGCTGGGCAGGGTTGTATTTGTTGCTGGAATGGCCCCATTAAAACAGGAGGTCATTTGGTTTTTGGCAATGGTGTAGTGTAGAAGGGCAAGGATTTGGAAAAAAAAATATAAAGCCCAAATAGCTGAATGGAAGTCAGGATGGCAATTGATGGGATGAATTCCCAGGAATATATCCTAGGAAGTTAAGTGCTGTTTCTTCATTTGGATGTGCTATAGAGACTGAAATACCTGTGACTTCAAATTAAGGTCTTTCCTTGCCATAGGGATTATAATCTGCATGTTCATCCCTCTGGGTTTAGAGCCCTTCCTTGCTCATCTGCAGCCTCAGAGATGAGCCAAATGATCCCGGGATGCTCTTGGAGTAACTCAGTCCACGAACAACAAAGTTTTTGAGCCTGGTTCTTAATGCAAGGACAGAACCACGAAGGAATTCCCACTGCTGGGGATCCTGCGCTGTGCAGCCGTTTGAAACAGTGGAATTTAAAGGGGAATGCCATGGGATATTCAATGTAAACAGTTCTGCCTTCCTCCTTGGAAGGCTCTGGTTCATCTGCAGCCTAAACAAGCTGTTCTCCCAAGCACTGCAGGCCTCACCTGCAGTGGTTTTGCTTTAGAGGCACAGTCAGAACAACGGAGTAACCCCGAGAGGAGTTGAAATTCCACAGAATCCACCTCTAGAAAAGAATTTCTAAGCAGGGAAGGGAGTTCTATGAGAACCACTCCCCTTGCTTCACAAGCAGGTTTCTCAGCCATGCTCCACGGGGCCAGCCGGAGGGCGGGATGATCCGGGGGAGCGCAGCAGCCGGGGAACAGGCTGGGGTCCAGGATCCAGGCGCTGCTCCACTTACTGTGGTGGGGTCTTAAGGTGCTTCACTGGTGGCTTAGGGAATGGAGCAACATATACATAGAGGCAGTGTATACAAATCTAATGTATTAGAACCAGATCGAGTCGCAGATCCCTGATTTAATTCGATTGAGAAGAGTTCATATAAAAATCTCTAAAAAAACCAACCATGATGGAGAATATTTACATGAGAAATACAAAAGAGCTCCAGTTTGTTTGCTGCACTGTTTTGCCACTCGGGGGCGTTCAGGAAGTTGCCATCTGCAGCAGTGCCACCTTGAAGAGCTGAGCGTGGCGGGCCAGCTCGGTGACCTGATCCACCATCCTCTGCAGGGCAGCCGTGTCCGGGTAGCGCAGGGCGGCCGCCTTGGTGGCCAGAACGACGCCCTTCAGCAGCTCGCACAGCTGGTTGCTGGAGTTGATCACCCTGTGCCGGATCTCCTGGGTGCTCACCTGCCTGGCCAGCACGTCCCCGATGAAGACCAGCTTGTGGGCGCTCAGGATGACGAACTTGCCGTGGGCCACGAAGATGCGGGGCGGCTGCGAGGCGTTGAGGCAGCCGAAGAAGGCGTCGATGGCCTTGAGGAGGGACTCGAAGTGAGTGTCGCACTGCTGGGAGTAGAAGAGGAGCAGTCGGGTGTCCCGGGAGGAGCCGGAGCCCATGGCCGGCTGCAGGGTTTGGGGAGGTGTCCATTTGGAGATGTCGTTCTCCACTGGTTTGGTGATCTCTTGCTCCAGCCGTTGGAATTGGTGGAGCTGAAAGGAAAAAGGGAAAAGGTTCTGAGGATGGTGGTGGGAAGTGGAGTGGGGGGGGGGTTTGGGAATTTCAGCTTGGGATTGAGGACAGTCTTGGGCTGACCCAGGGCTTGGAAGGACCTTAAAAGATCATCCGGTCCAACCCAGTACCCAGAAAATAGCCTTTAATTTGAAACTGAGATTTGAAGCTGTTGCAAGACATTCCAGATGGGTCTTGAGGAGGCTCTGAGCAACCTGTTCTAGTTGCAGATGTCCCTGCTCTCAGCAGGGGTTGGACTGGATGAGCTCTAGAGGTCCCTTTTAACCCAGACATCTCTATGATTCTATGACCTCTGGGGATCACCTGGTGCCACACTCCTGCCCCAGCAGGGTCACCCAGAACAGGGGGCCCAGGATCTCCATCCAGGCAGGTTTGGAATCTCCAGAGGAGACTCCACAATCTCTCTGGGCAGCCTGGGACAGGCTCTGACACCCTCACCCAAAAAAATTTTCTCTTCCTGTTTCGAGGGAACCTCCTGGGTTCCAGTTTGTGCCCATTGCCCCTTGTCCTGTCACTGGGCACCAAATGAAGTTTGGCCCCATCCTCTCAACCCCCCCCCTTTAGCTGTTGCTCAGCATTGATCACAGCCCCTCTCAGGCTGCTCTTCTCCAGGCTAAACAGTTTCTTTGTGCTCCTGGTGCACAAAGAATTCTGCATTTCAGTGTGGTAGCTGCCCTGAGGGAACATACCTGATGGTGCTCTAGCTCCATTTTGCTCTGCTTGATGATATTTTCTTTTTCCAACAGCTCCTTCTGTTGCCTTTCAAACTCTTCTTTCCCCTGTTTTGCATAACAGAAGACACTGTTAAATCTAAACCTCTCCTGAGCTAAATGACAACTTGCAGTCATGTTACAGGATTCTTTGTGGTGGCTTTTCCCCTGGAAACGTGGACCAGTTAGGAGTACAGAGAAGAAAAGGGCAGCATGGCAGGGGAAAAGGCAATTGCTGTTGTGTGTGGAACTCTACTTGAGAGGAGGTAATCAGCCTGCTGGAATGACTCTCAAGTGTGTCTTGGTGTGACAATGTGATTATTGATTTCCTGCAAACAGCTTCTGAAGAAAACATAGACAACTTTTAGAATCAGAAAATTGCTTTGGTTGGAAGAGATCTTTAAGATCATCAAGTCCAACTGCTCTCCCAGCACTGCTGGAGCACCACTGACCCATGGCCCTCAGCACCACATCTCCACAGCCTGGAAACCCCCCCAGGGATCATGGGGACTCCACCACTGCCCTGGGCAGCCTGGGCAAGGAACAAATTTTTCCTGATACCCAACCTAAACCTCCCCTGGTGCAATTTGCCCTTGGGCAGCCCAAGCTGTTGGGTTGACCTACCTGCAGATGCACATAATCATAGTCATCCATCCAGCTCTTCTCCGAGCCCTCGTTGGCAGCGTGGGGAAGCTGCTGCCCTGTACTCAGGAGCAGGGGGCTGCAGTGGCTCTGTCCTTTATCTCCATGATTTTGCATCTGGGGACTGTCATAGACATAGTCAGGGGTGTTGATGATGTTCTCTGGGATGGTCTGGAAGCGGGAGCCACTGGAGGGCTGTCTGAAGAGCAGCTCAGCGTTGATGCTGATGGTGGTGGTCAGTTGCTTGGCATCATCCGGGACCGTCCTGGCTACCATAACGAACCGGTCCAGGTCATCACACTTGCTCTGCAGCCTGTTGACAACCAGAACATTCAAGGACCAGTTGGAGCTGTTCAAGTCATGACTGGTTTGGGTCAGGATCTGGTGGGAGTCCTCCAGCCTTTGCACCTCCCTCCTCATTTTGTTCAGGAGGCCGAAGTCGGACAGGCAGGAAGCGTTGGCTGCCGAGCCCTTGGCAAAGTGGAGGTACTCCAGCAGAGACTGCTCCACCTTATCCACAGCCATGTGGATCTCGTTGATGTGTTTTTCCATGTATCCATAAGACCTCCAGTCTGTTGTGATGAAGGCCAGCAGGTTATTGACAGATGTCTCCACTGTCTGCTGGAGATGATAAAGCCTCTCGATGGCAGTGTCAGGATCAAGGATCAGCCTCTTCTCCTGGGTGCTTGATGCTGAAGAGTCTTTTGATGTTGTTGAGGATGTGGACATGTTACTCCTCGTGCTTCCCGTGCTGGAGAAAGACAACCTATTGATGCCATCAGTCACATCCTGGAAGCCTTTAGTGTCTTGGAGGACTGGTGGTGGCACGTCATACACACCTTCTCTTCCATCCTGGATGAGGTTTTCACTCAGTCCTGTCTGCTGCCCTGGGAATGTAACTCCCCTGGGGGTATCATACACATCTTTCTGAGGTGCAATTTGCTGTCCAAGGAAATGGTTTTGATGGTTCACAGGGATGTCATAAACACTCTGCTTTGGTGAGACTCCATCCTGCAGCAAAAGGCTCTCAGGAGAAAGTTGATTAAGTTCTTTCCCAGTCCCTTTGGTGATGGGAGGAGGAATATCATATACTCCTTCTGGTCTTCCATTGGGGCCCACTGGAGATGAGAAATCCTGCAGGTTTTCCCTCAGGCCTGTATCATCTCGGCACGTGGCTGGAGGTGCAGCATAGACCTGCAGCACAGAAAGCAAACTGTGAAACCTTTGGCTGGAACAGCAAATCATTTCACATCTTCCACATGGCCCAGCAAAGGCTGGGATGGAAGATGTGTTGGGAAGATGAAGTCAGATGCTCATCCTGAGTGTCAGTTCTAATAGCTCATTTTTTTTAACATTCATCTTGATTCAAGTTCTCCTTTTTTTAACTTTTATCTTGACTCAAGTTCTTATAAGCAGCAAAATCCCCAGGATTTTTGCTGCTGCAAAGGTAACAGTTTGATTATCAGTTTAAACTCTTGATGCAGTGCAGTGCTTTGCTTTGCCACATCTAACAGTTTAAAAATCCAAGGAAACCTTTAAAATAATCCACCTCCTTTTCTTTCAGGATCATACATGAACTCTTGTTTAAAACGGGTCATGAAAATCCAGCATCTGGTGGCAACAGCATAAAACTCACCCCTTTGGCAGGTGGGATGTCATAGACTCCTAAAGCTTTGGCTTCTCCCATGGGAACTGGAAGGGCAGGCCCCTTCATCGACGTGGGGGGAATGTCATAGATCTACAGAAAGGATAAATTGGTTACAGAAACAAGGCACCTCAGGAAAGCTCTGATCTCAGATGGTTTTCTTGGTTTCCATTGTTTCCTCTCCATCAGCCTGAAGATGAGCAGAGCTCTTCAACTCTGTCCCCTCTGGGAGAGCTCCAAGCCCTGGCTTCCCAAGGATCTCACCCTGTCTTATGTACTTTTGGGCTTCAGTGTTGCTCCCTCCAGGAGCTGCTCTGGCAGAAAGCCACGGTGAGCTGCAGGGTTGCTGAGGTCCTGCAAGCAGCCACTCCTAGGTTATCTGTGGTCTCAGGGACCAAATGTTGAGGGTGTTCCTCAGAACAAGGATTTGCTCCAAGTTCAGTGACACAGAGCAGTAGATGTGTGGTGAAAACAACTCCCTGCGTGGCAGCTGTTGATCTGAGCCATCATTTTACCCTTACTGAGGGAATTGCTGTCAACTGTGCAACAACAAAGTAAGGGGTGAGGGGAGGAAAAAAAAACCCCACTGTTCCCAGGCAGCAAGTTTATTCTGTTTTGATATCCTCTTTGATCAAAACACAGAAAACAAATGGGCCCTTGGTGTTTGGTGTGCTGCCAAATCCTAGTCAACATCAAATGCAACTTCGAAACAACTTCTAGACTCTGGGAATAAGCCACAGCATCTAATTAAAACTTTTTTTCTTCCCTGAAATGAGAGAACTTGCTTTGCTTCTAAACCTCTGGTAGAAATTCATCACCTTTTGTGCCTTGGCAGGGCTGTTGGCAGTTTTATTGGTACCTACCCCTTGGAGAGGGCGAACGGGGGGGATGTCATAGGTATCCTTCTGGTATTTGGAAGGGAATTCATAAACATAACCTTGTCCTGACCTGACTGGAGTTATTACCTGTGGGATAAAAGGAGAAAAAAAAGAGGGAAAATAAGTCTCTGAGGTTCTTGGCACGTTCTCCCTGTCACTGCACAGGGTATAAACAACCCAGTGCCATTAACAGTCACACTTTGTGTGCTCCCCACGCCCTTGGGGACTGAGCTGTGCCTTTGGAAAGTCTTTGTGGAGAAAGGCTGGGCTGAAACCTTCCAAAGAGGGATAGGTTTGCTGCCTCTGGTTGGTTTGTCTTTATTAGTCACTAAGAGATAGGAAGTGTTTAAATCATCCTTGAAGTATATAATGCAAGAGCAGCCTCTGCAAAATAGACCAAAGCTTCCAATTTGGCAACATTTTCTAATGAGTTCAAATAAAATCTGGTGAAAAATAAATGCCTTATGGCTCAGACAGCATCTGCATGGCCAAACCAGTACAGGGTGGCATAAAAGAAATGTTACCTAATCCCAAGAAGAGCTGGGTGGAAACATCTGACCCTCTGCTTGGTGCTATTTTACTTGAGTGAAAAAAAAACATAAATACCAGGTCTCTGAGCACCCTGCTCTAGTTGCAGATGTCCCTGCTCCCTGCAGGGGGGGTTGGACTGGATGACCCTGAAAAGTCCTTTTCCATCCAAACCATTTGTGATTCTCTGGTGCTATCCTAAATCCAGGGCAGGAGTAAAATTTTGAGCAGATCTCCTCAGGAGTGTGAATGTTCTTACAGTCCTGGCCACGGAGACAACACATGGGACCTCTGCAGAAGCTTGATGGCACCTCAGCTCTCCAAGGTTTGCACAGCAAACACTACACATGATGTTTTGCTTTTGTATCAAGAAGCCCTGGTGGCAAAGCAGATGATGTCCTTATCCTGTGGAGCACACATGGAAGAGCTGCAGTGCTCGTGCCCAGTGTTCACAGACAGAGCCTCACTCTACCTACAGGAGCATCAGGCAGCTGCTGTTCTCCTGTTGCTCATCCTTAAGATTTTTCCTATTTTTCACAGAATATTTGGGGTTGGAAGGAACCTTGAAAGATCATTGAGTCCAATCCCCCTGCCAGAGCAGGGCCACCCAGGGCAGGCCACACAGGAACAGATCCAGGTGGGGTTGGAAAGACTCCAGAGCAGGAGACTCCCCAACCTCTCTGGGCAGCCTGTGCCAGGTTCTGTCACCCTCACAGTGAAGTTGTTTTTCTTCCAGCAGGCTGACTGGCCAGATGGTACCTGAAAGGTTTACAGCAGTAGGAGGCTGCTGGTTTTGTTTACCATGCTGTGATGCAATCCTCAACCACCCCACTGCAGCCAGCCCAGCCAGTTTCAGGAAGCCAGTTTGACTCAGCTCTGCAGGACTTCTTTTAATCAGGTATTTTGACACTTTCACTCATTCCCAGACCTGACTAAGCTGAAGCAGTGGCCACTCCTTTATTTGGGTGAAACAAAGCCCTGCTTGTGGGTGCTTCAGGCAGTTGTCAAGGGAAGTGAGAGGTTCAAACCCTCTTCTGAGTATTCTCAAGTACAACCCTGCTGCACGGGGGTGACTGTGACCACAGAGCTGAGCTGTCTGCAGGGCCCATCTAGTTATTTCCCAGATTAAAATCCATCAGGTACTTTTATTTGTGCTCCTTTTTAGGCTTCTGGAAAAGCTCTATGGGGGACAAAACCCAGAACTTGAAGAAACCCAACAACAGGCCAGATTTGTTGATTATCATGTAAGACTTTTTCCTGCCAGTGACTCCAGTGTTTTCCTGGGTGAAGGATTAAGATCCAGTAACATGTTCTGAGCAATTGCAACATAAAATCCTCTATAGATGCTGAGAAATATCAATGTTTGTTTTATTTCTACTCCCCTTCCTTCCAACCCAACCAAGGGAACACGTGGAGCATTTGTTCTGCCTCTCCTGTCCATGGAAAGCCTGGACATGTGGTCGTGCTGCTGCTTCTGTGTGAGGAAGAGGGAGGTAGCTGAGTAGATGAAGTAAGAAAGGTCCCAAAACCTGTGTTTGCAGAAGGAACTTTTGATTTTGGATATTGAACTGTAAATACAATGAAGGGAACTGCTGCTTGTGAATGGGATGCTCAGCCCTTTCACCACCTGGTGGAACTGTTTGTTACAGGTTTGGCTGTTTGATGCCACCTTACTTTTGAAAATGGACTTTGAAGAGGTGGCTAAAAAGAGAGGCTCCCCTTCTCCCACCTCTGGAACAGGGATAACAGCCCCACTGTAGGAATTGATTCCCTAATAGAAATCCCACTGAACTTCAGCCCTCATGAGGATTCTTTTTCTTTTTTTTTTTTCCTGTTTTTACCTCTTCTCAGAATGCCTGTGGTCACCCAAGCTGAAATAACCCTGCCTTTCAAACCAGCAATTTTCCTTGTTTACTCGTTCAAGCAACCAGATGGTGTTCCCACAAACTCTCTAGCCCAGCATTCTCAAAACACTGTTAACCACTTAATCCACTCAGAGCAGCTAACGTGGCTCAGGTTTGGCTCTGGTGGGATGTGTCATGAGGCTGCTTTGACCTTTCAGTGCTGCAAAACAAAGACCAATTGAGGAGAAATGTTGTTCCCTCCTTGCTGAAGCCCACGCTCTTCCAAAAGGAGTTACTTGGGTCTTTTCCATGCCAATGGCATGTTCCTGACCAAGAAAAAAAGAGCTGAATGTGCATGTACTTTGCAAAATATCCAGTCCTGTGGTTCATTAAATTCCTCTTCCTTAAATATAAGGAAAAAAAAATACCCCCCTCCATTCTATTTCTGCTGGGATTAAAAAGGCAGCAACAGAGAACATTCCTAAGGCAGGAACAAGACAGTTCTTGTGCTTCCAGCAGATGCACAACACTGTAGTTTACATTGTTTAACAAAGACAAAGAGCAAATAAACCTCCTGAAGCCAAGAGAATTCCTCTGAATTTATAGCAGTGCTGTGGAGGGCAGAACTCTGATGAGCAGGATGATGGGAAACAAGCTTTGCTGAGCTTTGCAGGGGAGAGAATTGAGGCAGAGGTAACTGGTAGCTCTGTAATGCCCTTCCCCACCCACACCACAGGCAGACTGGGCAGCTGAAAAGGGCATCTTGGTAATGCAGCAGGTAGAGGGAGGGTCTTCTCCCCCTTTACTCTGCCCTAGTGAGGCCACATCTGGAGTATTGTGTCCAGTTCCTGATTCTGCAGCTCAGGAAGGACAAGGAGCTACTGGAGAGAGTCCAGGGGAGGCTGTAAAGATGCTGGGGGGTTGTAGAATCTCTGTGCTCAGGAAAAGCTGAGGGTCTTGGGGCTGTTCAGTGGAGAAGAGCAGCCTGAGAGGGGAGCTGATCAATGATGAGCAAGAGCTAAAGGGTGGGGAGAAAGAGGCTGGGGCCAGATTCTTTTCAGTGGTGCCCAGTGACAGGACAAGGGGCAATGGGCACAAACTGGAACCCAGGAGGTTTGATCTGAACAGGAGGAGAAAGTTCTTTGGTGTGAGGGTGTCCCAGGCAGGTTGTGGAGCCTCCTTCTCTGGAGAGATTCCAAACCCACCTGGATGTGGAGATCCTGGGCAACCTGCTCTGGGTAACCCTGGTGGAGCAGAAGGGGTGGCACCAGATGATCTCCAGAGGGCCCTTCCAACCCCTACCATGCTGGGATTTCCCAGTATGCCCCCCTAACTCCAAGAACCTACTGACTGCTTTTAAAGTAGCTCAGTGGGGTTTTTTTGGAGGTGAGAAGAAGGTAAATTCTATAGATTGAATTTAAATCTGAGTGAAGTGTATTAAAACTGCCCAAGATGTTCTCCACCACATGGGAAACCCTCAGCTGGTGATGAGCTACTGTCAGCAGCTGCTGCCAATCTCAGCTGTCAGTCATGTGTCTATTAGAATCAGCTGTAGGTTGCCCTAGGAAGAGTTCTGTCCTGGAGGAGCTCAAGGGGTGGTGTGTGGAACTGGGCTGCTGGAAAGCTTGGATGTGGAAAAGTGCCTCAAAATGTAAGTCATGAAAAATAAGCTTGTTTGTTTTCTGCTGTGAAGTGTTTCTGTAAGTTTACTACAGAGCTCTTGTTTGTTGGAGTTCTGGTTTGAAGTCTT
The DNA here is from genome assembly GCA_013401355.1 of Ceyx cyanopectus. NCBI lineage: Eukaryota > Metazoa > Chordata > Aves > Coraciiformes > Alcedinidae > Ceyx > Ceyx cyanopectus. The sequence goes on along the minus strand of VYZU01087838.1, from coordinate 10,734 downwards.
TTAGGTGAATTTGTAACAACCACCTGGGTTCTCTAGGCTTGTAAGGAGAATGAAATAGCTGAAAAGACTATGGGGAAGCTGTAAGAAACCAAGGATTAGGTGGAAAGCAAAAAAAAGCCAACCCTAATCTGTGTTTTCTTGACCCCTCAGCCTTTTCTGGAAGGCAGTGGGTGCTGGATCAGGCAGAGAGCTCCTGCCTTCTGTGTGTGTTTAAGAAACTTGGTGTGTCTCCTGAAATACCTTTTTCTTGGGAAAGGTTCTGTGTCTAGGCTGAATTGTGAGCAGGTTGTGTTAAAGAGACTCAGACACTCTGGGTGTTTGCCAGAAGTTGGCAAGCTGGTTAAACTCAGTCCCTTTACCAGAAAGTGTGCATGTAGTGTTTCCTCTCCTGTCCTCTGTGAGCTGTGTTGAGATTGCTAGTGGTTGATAATGAATTTCCTGCTAATTACGCTTATTGTGTCACTTGGTGTTGCCTGCTGTAAAAAAAAAAGAGCAACAGTGTTTGTATGAAGCTGTAGCTTTGATTTGCTTGCTGTTTGTGATGATAAACAAGGTCTCTCCCTGAGTAAAGGCTGGGGTTTCATCCTCATGCCTGCTAAAGGTGCTCAGGCTTAACAAATATTTGGCTTTGTGTAGCTAAAGGTCTGAGGATTACCAAACCATAACACTTGATTTTCTCCCACATAATGTACAAACATTGGGTGGCTATAAAATGCTTTAGTAGTGTTGTCTGCTGAGAGATCTCTTGGGAGAGCTTCTGAACAAGTCTCAGGAGCTGAAAGAGCAGGGAGGGAGCCTATGAAGAGATGTCCTATGATGCCCCAGGCTCATAGCTCAACTCTAGAGGTGTTTCTAGTGCTGTGAGCCCCAGTGTTTCTGCAAGGGGAGAGGGATCAGCAGAAATGACTCTGTTTCTTTGCTGTGTGGTGGGAAGCAGAGTGGTGTCAACACCAGCGGCCACCAGGCTCTGGCAGGGGCTCCCCGGGTGGATTTTCTGAGAAGTAAGATTTGAGATGTGTGAAGATAAGGAGATGTGACAAATATTACCCTGATACAGGTCTTCTTTCTAGCTCCTGATGCTGTTTCCACCTTCAAAAACCTGTTCCTCTTATGCTTGATGCCTGTTTGCTGTCCAAGACCTCTACCTATAAAGATCTGCTCTCCTGCTGTACCCATGGGTGCTCCTGGGGATAAAGAACATCCAGATCTCACTGATTTGGGTGAGAAAATAAAAATGCTGAACTGTGCAGGCTCAGGGACCTAAACAGAAAGTTTGAAGTGCAGCTAGAAGTGCCTCACCAGTAGATACTGAGTCTTACAAAACACCTCTGTGGTGGTATAACACCAGTAAGGAATGAAAATGGGTGTCACACTTTCCTCCTGCTGAGGTTGTGTTTTTTTTTCAGCCAGATGGATGCAAGTCTTGAAGATGTAGAGCAGAAGTTGTGAAAGTGAGTTAAAATTTGTTTAAAAAGTGAATTCATGAGCTGGTCTTGATTCAAACCCCTCAACTGCTGGGGATGTGGGTACAGCCAACTGCTTTACAAGTAGATAATCCTGATTTTTCAGCTCCTGGGGTGACACTTTTCATTAACAAGCAGCTTTTTTACACTCTTTCAGTTTTGCATTTCTCCTAGATCTGAAGGGTGAGTTGACTGTCTTTCCAAACAACTTTGTGGAGGTTTTTGTCTGTCTGTAATGATTTATTTTTTTTCCCCTATCTATGGAGTTACATAAGCAACTTAAGTTCCAGTTACCATGAAATGACAGGTAGTGGGATGGTGCTGACTTGCATCAGCTGCAGCTTTGGGTGCTGGTGTTGAATTTTTTGCCTGCTGCTGCTTTTCCTGATCACAAACTACAGAAGACCTCAGTGAACCAGCAATGTGAGGAACAAAAAAAAAAAAGCTCAAAAGATTCTGTCATCTACATGATTCCCCTGCTTTTCTTTCTTCTAATGATGCTTTGGTGACCTGAGCCTGCTCTCACTCTTGTGAGCTCTGGGGCTCTCTGCCAAGTTGTGTTATGAGCACCAGCTCTGCTGGCTTCAGTGGAAGGTGCTTGGTGCTGACTGGTCTTGAATTGCAAGGCTGACTGGGAAGGGGTATTTCCCAGCTTCTGGTGGAGTCATTCTTGCTCATAAAATCTGATTAAAGAGGCAAACCAACACTTCTGAACATGTTCCCAGTTCTGGTTTTGTTTTAGGTTGTTGTTTTTTTTTGAGGGGAAGAGGACAAGAGATTGATAATTAGTAAGAGTGGGTATGTTTTATTCATGTTTTTAAGGGACTTGTGAAGGATGCTTGTCCAGTACTGTAAGTTTCACCAGTGCCATCCCCATGACAATTACTCCTTTTTAGACACAGTGACATCACCACTTCTGCACTTGTTGGCCAACAGGGCTGAGGAGCTGCTGTGTTGCTGGTGTTAGAACAGGCGTGTGCCTGGAAATAAACAGCTGTGGATGGATCTTAAATAGAAACAAAATCCCTGAGTTATTGTGTGGCAAGTTCTTCTAGTGGAGAAATGAGTTGATCTGATAAAGCTTTCTCTGGAAACCTGGGATTAAGCAAAACTTCAGCTCGGATTTAATGAGAAGAGTGGGGTGAAATTCAGCCCCTCAGTGTTTTGGGATCTTGCCCATGATAAATCCTTGAAGTAGCATCTGCTTTGGCCATCCCAGTCTGTCCAGTTTTTCCTGAAGAACCATTTGGCAAGCATGCACTTTTTTTTTTTCTAGTAATACTGTGGCTGTCTCTTCTCAAAGCCAAAAACCTAAATTCAGGGCAGGGCTGGAAGAGGAGAAGAATGAGAAGATGAGATGTTGGGGCACATAGGGCAGAGTGGTCCCACTGTTGTGATGATGTGAAATCCTAAAGGCTCACAAATAAACCCATTTGGTTGAGTCTAAACAACTTATTTTGAGGAGGTTCACCTGATTTCTGTTATTTGTTTTTTCCCTCCTACACTGAATTTCTAGATGGGAAGCTGAAGGGGGCAGGGGAAAAGCTTCACTTGGTAATTGAAATAGGGTATTTCCATGAGTTCTTGCTTCTTTTGAAATCTTTCTTTGGTTAAGATGCTTCTCAGAACAGATCTCTCCTTGTCACCAGTTTTGGTGAATTGGCATTTCCCAGTGAGCAAAAAAAAAAGAAATGGTTGAGATGAAGCATTGCCAGAGAGTTTCAGTTCAGTTCACACTTGGGGAGAAGCAATGGAAGTGTCCCTGAAGTTGGGAATCATTTCTCTTTGAGAGAAATAAGCAAAGAAAAACTTTCATCAGGAAGAAGCTCAACTTGATTTGTGCAGAAGGGAAGCTGTGGATGTTCCACCACTGGATGTGTTCAAATCCAGGCTGAATGGGGCTTTCAGCAACCTGCTCTAGTGGGAGTTGACTCTGCCAGTGGCAGGGTGGTTGGAACAAGATGATCTTCAGGGTCCCTTCCAAGCAACACTCTCCAGCTCCATTTCTGTGTGGAATTCTCAAGGCAGCTGTACAGACAAGTGCTGCTATTAACTGGCTCATTAGGTTATTAGCACAGCTTGCTTTGGCAGGTCTGGAAGGTACAGACACCTTTGGAACAGATAAAAACACCATCCTTGTCTGTTGCATCCACAGAGTAATTACAGCAGACCTCAGGGCTGATTTGTGGTGATAAGACCCAATGGAAATCAAGGATGTAGCTTTTAAGGATTAGGGATGGACTGTCTTACAGAAGGTTCTGTCTCCTGAGAACTTAGCTACATTAATTCCACTTGGCTTCTGTTCTAAAGATCTGGTTTGGGGAGAAAGTTTAACTTAGATTCTTATTTTTTGTGCCAGTGCTAATTAACCTTGCTACAAAAATCCTCCAGTGCCTGCTAAGCATTTAGATGGCACCAGAAACACATTCTCTGACTGTCAGCACCCCACCTTTGCCCACCTATTTCCTGTCTCCAGGCTTTCTCTTTAGGATGAAATGCTTTTTTTTGTGTGTGTAATTACTGTTTCACTCGTGACTTTGTAAAAACCCTCTGGCTGCTAGGCTTGAGTTTTGGTGCTTCCAGAAGAATTCATATTCCCCAAACTTGGTGTGATTTTTAAGATGAAACCTGAGGTCCAGGTAAGTTTCTCATCACCAGTAAAGAGCCTGTAAGATTGAATTTTTCTTTTTATTAGCTGAGATTTGATCCTGCACTTGTGCAGGCAGACTGGTGTCCCCCAGGGCCTCAGCTGTCAGACAAGGCTGCAGGACTGGACTTTTATTGTTGCTTTTTGTGTGTGGTTTTTGGTTTGGGTTTATTTTTTGCTGTGTGTATGTGTGTGTTTTGTTTTTATAATACAGGCAGGGGGAAAAAAAAATAAATGCATGCCTCTGGTCTAAAAATAGAACTGATTAAAGAGAGCCTTGAGCTCAGGGAGTAACAGGGAGTAATGCTGAGCTCATATGTTTGCTCAGCCTAATAAAATGCAGTCTTTTTCTTTCAGTCTTCAGTCTACTTCTCTAAAGATCACATCAGTGACTTCACTGCATAATCTGACTTGTGGATGAGGGTTTCTTCACTCCTGGTTTGCAGGGAGGCTGCTGCCAACAGAACTGCACAGGGTTTTTTCCTCAGTAAAATGCCTTTTCTCCTGTTCATGTCACAAGGAAACTTCAAGTGAAACTCCTGAGCCTAAAGAAAAAGTTGTGTGCTGGTTTTACCACTGAGTTTGAATTGAACTGGGGGGGAATTTAATCCCTTAAGGTGCAGTTTGTGAAGCAGAACACTGAGGTAGGTGTTGCTGGTCTTGCTCCATGAAGCAAACTGCAGCACTTTTAACACCAAAGCAGTGATGGGTTTGGTTTGTGTTGTTGAGTTTTGGGGTTGGTTTTTTTTTTCCTGTTTGGTTTTGTTTTCTAAGAGCAATATAAATCTCCCAAGTAGAATTTGTAATATGAAAGCCAAAGAGAAGAGGGACAATGAGATGCCTGTTCAGGCTGCTTAAGTAAATCCTATCAGAGGAAGCTGTGGTATTTCAGACTTGAGGGTAAATGGGGATGTGATTCTGTCCTGGAATGTAAATACATTCTTGCCAACAAACTAGGAAATAACTAGATATGCTCCTGGCCTTTTGGATGACAAAATAGATCTACCCCACAACTCTTTACTAGGTTTACTGTGTGTCTCCTCTCAATTTGTAAATGTGAAAAACACAACTGATTAATAATGTGAAGACAGGCTTATTTCTGGAACAAACATTGTATGCAGCTGTTTGTTTCCTCCCAGTTAAGCCAGTACTTGTTTAACTGGGAGGAAAAAAAAGAAGTCAATGTGGGTAACTGGTTTCTGCTGGTGAAGTCTGTGCCAGAACTGTCAGGGTGGTGCTGCTTTCAGGGTGATGGTTCCACTTTCTCAGGGATTTGACTGATAAACAAAGACCAGGGACCAAGGTCTGTTCCCTTAGCTGTGTTTCACCCAAACCTCCTGCAGAACAGGCTGTGAACTCTTGGAAGAAGGTGGAGGTTGCAGGATGGGGGGGGTGTGAAACCCTTGATCTGTCAAGGGCATGTTTCTACTTGGAAAGAGGCCAGGGGTGCTCACATGTGAATATGAGCTCCTTCCTTATCCTGCTTTAGCCACTCTCATAAAGTGGATAAATCTGAGTGTTTCCTGAACTCTGAGAGTTCTAGATCAAACAGACCAACAAACAAAAAAGCTGATGTGTTCCAAGTTGGCATTAATCTCTCTTTGCTTGAGTCAGTGCCTTGTGGGAGCTGTAGTTCAGGGCTGGTAACTCTGGCAGCCTCAATCTGCTGATTCCTCTTGATCAAATGTTCTCCTGAAAGCTGCTGCTTCCTACAGGAAACTTCCAGAATTTGTTTCACAACAAGGAAATGTGTCCCTTAAATTTTTATTTGGTTTTGTTTTTTGTTTTGTTTTGGGTTTTTTTTGCCAATGCTATTTTCAGACTGGTGGAGACAGCACAAGAGATCAGCTGGGAAGAAACACTGAACCAGTGTTTAAATTTGGGTAGTGACTCTTCACATGCAGCTTGCTCCAGTTTAAAGCTCATTTGTGAACTAACAGTTAATTACAGATGCAAAAGAGGCTCTGTGCTTTGAGGGCACTTTTCCCAGAGGCTATTTTTAAAGCAGGCTGTACAGAATGAGTTGCCTCCTAATTACCTCATGTATTTTGCAGATGAGATTGAGGTGTAAAAACACCCCACTGCTCAAGGCTATGCAGAATCCTGTAGCAAGGATTAAAAAAAAATAGGTTTTCAAAGTGTCAGATTTGTCTGAGGGTTCCTTCTCTTTGCTGGCTGCAGAAAGACAGGAGTTGGAAGGCAGAAAGATGGAATAAAGATACAGCCTTTGTACCTCTGCTCCTCAGCCACTCTTCACACTTCGGGCTGCAACTGTTTGGTGACTGAACTTGCTGCCCAGCTATAAAAACCTGGGGCTAACCCAGGCTCATCTTAAACCTTATCTCTGGTGTTTGTAGGGTGAGTTTTAGAAGGTGGTATTTTTATTTGATGGAAGGAGCTGATACAGCCCTGTTGTCAACAAAGAGCTTGGCCAGAATCAATTCATCACTGTAATTACCTGCCTCAGGACTCCTTTCTGCCTTGCTTTGCCTTTCTGTGTTACCTCAGCCCAGCTTTAGAACCTGCCTGCTGTTGATTTACAGCTGCTTGAGGTGAGACAATTCCTGCCTGGCAGCAGTTCCTAAACTGTGCCTGTAAAACCTGTACAGCAGCCAAGCCACACGTTTGCACCAAGAAAACAGGCAGAATGTGCACAGCAAGTGGATAGGAGAGAAACTGCTGCTGGTCCTGCTCTGAGTGGTGTCTAGAGGATGTTTTCTTCCCTAGCTATGGGAAGGGAGAAGGTTTACAGATAGGATTACCTCACAGGAAAACATTTTCATGTCCTCCACACTGCCCAGACTGGAGTTTGTGATGGAAGGAGGCAGAGAGGGGCTTGCTCAAGCCATTGGGGCTGGTGAAAAGAGATTCTTTGTTTTGAAAGCCAAAGCAAAAAACCTCCCAAAATGGAATCTTTGAGGTTTCCAGCATTCCTAAAGATTGTTTTCATGGATGCCTAGAGGAGGATAATCCTGGGTGACCCTGCTTTAGCAGTGGGGTTTCATGAGATGGTTTCCAGAGGTCCCTTCCAAGCCTGATCATGGTGAGATGCTGCAGAATTGTGGGACACACACTACAGTGGGATATTTTCTGTGATCTCACATCAATGGCTATTTACCACTTATTCAGTATCTACTTTGGAGGGTATCTAAGTGCTGCTGTTGGTAGGGAAACCAGACTGCCTCTCGAAAAAGACTTCCCTGTATCTCAGCTACAGGGCAAAGAGAAAAGGAGAACAAAGCTGTGAGATTGCTCAAGAAAGCCCAGATAATTCCACTCCTATCTCTACCTGTGAAGCAAGTGCAGTTTTCTCCTCTTTATCATCCTCCACACCCTACAAAGCATAATTGTGGAAAAGCTGAGCAAACGGACCTCTTGATAACTTGGAATGACTTCAGACCTTTATTCTCTTGCTCAGAAGTTGGGAAAAAAAAAAATAAATCCATTCTTATCAGGGAAAATGAAATGGTAACAAGGAAATAAAAGCAGCAGAAGATGTTTTCTGAAGGCCTGATAAGAAAAAGGCTGAGCTGGGAGGGAGGCAGAAGAGAAACCAAAAACAGCCTGTCCTGCCAATCCGATTAACCCTTTTGAGCCACCAAGGTGCTGTGTGCCACCAGGGGCCTTGGCAGGGACCATGGGAAGGTGAGATGAGGACAGACTGGGAGGGATGGCAGGAATGGGACATGGACACACACACACACACACACACACACACTGGAACACCTCTTACTGGAGTCTTGGGAGCTCAGCCACTGCAGCAATGTCTGTGGAGTTGCTGTAGCTCCCACCTTCATGTTTAGCTGTAGCTAATTATCAGATGCACTCATATAATCTTTGGTTTGGAATTAAACATCCCTTGTTATCATGATCATCATCATCCTCTTGTGCCCTCAACCCTCCAAGCACAGACCTTGTCACATCAATCATTCTGTTCTCTTTGTAGCTTAGATCTAGTTGGTCTCCTCCAGCAAGGCAGCACCTCATTTTTAATTAAGCAAAAAAATTACTCTGTCAGATGATGTAACTTGATTAATTTGTGGGAGAGCTATTCTAGCTGCAGCAGCTCTCTTTTGAGCACACAATGCATGAGTGCCACAGCAGATGTGCTTCAGCCTCCCTAGGGAGCCTGTGAGGACACATCACCTGCTTCCTCACCTTCAGCTGCTGAGGGAGCACAGCTCCAAAGTGCTCTGCTGGGTGTCTCAGTTGCAAATTGAGCAAGAGGTGAAGGATCAGGCCTTTCAAAGTTACAGGAAGGATAATCATATATGCTAGTATCTGAAGTCCTCAGGCTATTACTAGCCATTAACCACCTCCCTGGTGACCAGTGTGACCTGCTTTGGAGCTGTGACAGGCAAGCAAGTGCACTCACCTTGGTAGACAGGGCTGGGCCATCAATACACTTCTGCATGGAGGGTGGCACCTGGTAGATGTCTTGTCCCATGAGACTGTGACCAGTGGGAATCTGGTAAATCCCCTGGCTCAGGTGAGATGGTGGCACTTGGTACACGGGGTCCCGCGCTGTGGCTTGGGAGCTTGGCACTTGGTAGATCTTTTGCTGGTGGAAGGGTTGATGCCCCAACCCTGGAGCGGGCAGATCCTGGCTGGGAGAACCATCCTGGAGCACGGGCCCGATCAGGAGCTTGAGGCGGTTTCCCGGGACGATGCCCTGGCGGCCGTGTAAGGAGCAGAGCCACCAGCCCTCCAGCCCCTCTGTGTTCTGCTCTATCACTGTCAGAATGTCCCCTTTGCGGAAGGCCAACTCCTCTGCACACTCGGGGACGTTGTCATAGAGGGCTCTTGCCATGAGATTCTGGGGAAAAAAAAGAAGGGTAGGAAAGAAATGAACAATCCGGCTCAAGAGCTTCTGGAACTTTGAGCATCCCTCAAAATAAAGAGCCTTGAAGGACAAGGTTCCTCAGGGTCCCACTGCTGTAGAAAGATCTGGAAGAGAGAATTACTGAAATTCCCAGTGACCCCCAGTTGGAAATGCCATGGGGAAAGTGGGCTGGTCTTTATGTGAACAAGCCTAATTGTTCAGGTCCAAAACATGACCCTGGAGTGTCTCTGTAACTTGGGAGCAGCCAGGGAGTGTCTTTGACCTCCAGCACCGCAGTTGAAGATTCCTTATGCATCATGCTTGACTGAGTTGCTCATCCTGAAGGAAAGAAGGCTCTGGGGTGACCTTGTGATGGCCTTTCAGGACTGGGGATAAATCAGGGAGTGTTTTTGTCCATGCTTTGGCTAAAACTATTCTTCAGCATGGTCAAAACCAGGAGTCTCTTCTTGAGCACTCCATTTATATCCTTAGTGTGTGGAGCTGGCTGCTCAGCTGAGCCCAGAAAAGCAAATTTCCAGCTTAATCTGAATGTTCAGCTTTAGCTCTTACTACATTTCTGTTCAGTGTGAGTCTCACAGGAGGAAGATTTGGGGGACACACCCAAAGGAAGCAGGCTAAACCAATAATAAATACCCCCACTTTGGTGAGGAAAGGTGTTTGAAAAGCCTGATTGACTTCTGCAGCAAAGCAATTTTCAGAACAAAGCTGGAATGGTGGTAGAATCAGAGCAGATAAAAATTCCCATGTGAAATGGTTCTTTTTTTTTTCTCCAGTTGTTCACTGCCTCTGTCCCAGTGACCTTCTCACCACCTGGCATGCAGCACATCTAACTTTCTGGATGTGCTTCAAGAGCATCTTTGCTGCAAACAGCTTCAGACTGTCCTTGTCAGCGTGAATCCAGGCACCACTGGGGGAATGACACTAATTGGTTGCTACTTGTTTCCCAGTGATTTCCCCATGGCCTTTTGAGCAGCCCAAAGCCACCCCACCAGCACCAGGCACTCGTGGAGCAGTGAAACAGGCAGAATATTCCTCTTGCAAATAAGCACTAGGACCAGAAACACTGAGCCTGTTGATTCTTGCAACAGACACAGCTCCTGCTAAACAAGCCTTCTGGGTTTTGAGCTTTTCCCTGACTTTGGTTCTTCCTTCACAGCATTTCTTAGTATAAGCTAAAGGAGCAGGGGCAGAGTTGCTTTCATCAGTCAGCAGTCTCAAGAAAAAAGGAAAATGTCACCACAGAAGGTCACCAGGAAAGCTTTGGAGAGCCACAGAGGGGCTTTTAACCTGCTGTGGTGATGGAAACACTGGTCTATTTTTCTACACGGAGAAAAAAGTCCTGATCAAAGGCACTCCTAGGGGCTCGTGGGCTTCATCTGGAGTGATCTGGCAAATTCCAGTAACTTGGATGCTGTGGGCATCACAGCCTGGGACTCAGCCCCCCTTCTCATTGGGCTCATCTGCTCAGACTGAGGAGAGTTATCTGGAATTAATTGGATTTGCTCTTAGAGGCAAGGATCTGTCACTCATCCCCCTGTGAAATCTGCACTAACAGCTGACCTGGGGAGGCAAAGGCCCAGCAGTGACCTTTTTGTACAACTAAGTGCTAAAAAAAACCCCTCTCTGCCTAAACAAATTGTCACTAGAGAAAGGGCTGAGGAGAAACTTCTCTTGGAGGTTGTTTTCACAACTGGCAAGTTGCACAGAAATCCCTTTATATTTCTGATTCAAAGAGGGGAAGAGAAAGGAGGGCAACAGATTGGAGAGGGGCCAGAGGAGGC
>VYZU01087834.1:5206-27985 GCA_013401355.1 Ceyx cyanopectus | reverse complement strand
AGGGGGGAGGGAGAGGGGGGAGGAAAAAGCTCTTGTTTGTAACAACTGGAATCACCGATGTTGGGTTGCAGGAAAGCTACTGCAACCTGTTTCAAGAGGCTTCAATGCACAGCACGTTACAGCCTGAAAACTTATTATATGCGTATTAAACCTGGGAAACAAAACAACCTATCTGGTCATATGTTTCCCATTAACTCCTGATTTTTTTGCTTCTTCTAGCAAAGCTGCTGTGTGAGCACAGCACACACACCAGTTGGAATCAGTGCTGCTATAAGGGCTCCCTGGTATCACTGTAAATTCAACATTGAAAATCTTTCTTCCCTGATCCAGATCAGCCATATTTCAAGACAGATTAAACTTACATTACCAACAGGACATAAAAAGACAATTATAAGTACGATTCAGGCCAAAAAAAAAATAATCTGAAGGATGGGGATTTTCTGGTAATCAGTGGGTGTTTTGAATGAGTAAAGACTGCATGATCATGCCATTTGTCATAAATGGTACCACATAAAGCCAGCTATTATGTGTGTTTAAGAAATGAGATGGATTTTGGTTATACTTTTGACCTTATATGTATTCCTTTTGTACTGCCTAATTGGCATACAGTTATTTCTAATTTTCATTAATGTACACTGAAATGAAAATTGCATTTTATTTTATTCCACATGTGTTAATATCACACTTGCAAAAAAAATGTGACCTGTCATTCATTCTAACTTATTTTTAGATATCTAAACAGTTTTTAACAGTGTGATGCAATCTGCACGTCAAGGAGCCAGGAGACTTGGACAAGAGCAATATGATTCATTTTTATAAAAGCTTTAAAGGGATCCCTAAATTAACAGAAGAACATATTTCTACAAAGATTGAATTAAAAAAAATATCATCCACGGCAAAAGGATTCTTAATCAAATGATTTTTCCTGAATTTGAAATGAATCCAAATTTGCAAATAGATTATCTGATATCTCCTTAAGTATGAAAGAAGAAAAATTACTAGTTTTGCAAAACAATTTGCAAACTAGTCATTAAGTATCTGGCAAATACTGTGTATTTGAACTAAATCGGTGATATCTACATCTAATAATATCTATATCTAGCTATGCAATAAAACAAGTTGGAGTGTGTCTTCCTGACTCATAATGTTTGCTTTCAGTCTGATTTTAAGTTCTATTCTTTAAATGGATACAGAGATCACCACTACAAGTTGAATCCACGATATTTTGTCATGCTAGACAATTAGGAGTTTCCATTAGATAATTACCAGAAGTATGTCTCATACAGGAAAAACAGTCAATTGCTGATGTAACAGGATTAACCAATCCAGCACAGTGATCCGGCCCACTTACTTTTGACAGACATTATATGTGAGTGTACACATGAGAAGTACAGTATAAAGCTTCGCATTTTAAATACCACAAAGAGGAACTTCAGCAGTTCTTAATGCACAATACAGCAGTCTCCTTCTGAGAGTCAGGACTAGAGAGGTAAAACTTTAAATCAGCTTCTTGTCTTTTAAAATTGAAACTTTGAATTCCTGTGCATGCTGTTGCATACTGTTAGGGCTGTGTGGAATGAATGCATATACAGAGCTTTGCAGCTCAGGTAATTTTATAGAACCACCATGTCTGTATTTATTCAACCACTATGTATTTTTGTGCATATATGTGTGTATGTGTGTAAGGAGAAATGAGGTAGGTATCAGCGGTATCAGCAGACTCGCTTTTAAAAGCAGTGTTTTTGAGAAAGTTATGCTTTAATGTTAAATCTGTCATCCTCATGGCATGCAAGTAATATATGCTCTACCTATATGTAATAGAGATTGTCTGTGATAACTGTACCTGTTATATATGGCAAGCAACATACACCCCACAGCAAGAAACCAAATATACTTATCTGTATTTTATACTGATTTATGCCTATCCCTTACTTTTCATCAGACACTGTTGGGATAGGTGCTATATTAGAACTATAAATAACCCCCTTAATTATGTCATCTGTTAGTACATCTAATTATGAATGCATATTTCCATCTGAAATTATTTTTTTTGTCCAATTAAACTTTTAGTTCTATTTCAAGCTGACTTTCAGACTTCATATAATTACGACAGACTTTGGGCTGTTCACAAGATCCAAGAAATTTAGATGTATTATAGCGAGGTTTGTGTTACAAAGATGTGTTTATAAGAATGGCTGCAGGGTTTATAATGCTGACAGACCTGTAAGTGTAACAGTATATAACAGTATAGCAACTGAGGTCAGTAAAACACAGATGAGGGTGTACTGTGGATGCCTTATAACAGTGAAAGACTTATAAAAGAGCTTAATTGAAAAGGACTTGCCATATATAACATTTGTAAAACTTTGGTTGATTGTTCAATTACTTCTGCATGTTTCATTTACTCTAATTCTTTGCCTGTCTCTCAGCCCATGTGCCTGTAGTCATCTCCTGGAAATTACAGACCTTACAAGGCTTATATTTATAAATTACTCCCTTACACTAAAATATAATGGTTGATGGCAATATAGTGAAAATGGAGTATTTGTGGGGTAGGAGGTAAGCACACCTGAGAAGACAGAGGTGTGAGAGAGAAAGAAGGAAAGGAAAGAGGGTTAACTGCTAAAAGAGCAGAAGCAGTTCTAAGAAAATCTGTACAAGTTGAAGAAGAACTTCCAAAGTTAGAGTCCATCAGCTGTAGTTTTCTTATTTTCCATTTCCAAGTTGCTAACTTCAACCTTGCTAGGTAAGGAACAGAACAGAGAGACTGCAGAATGTAAAGGCAACATGAAGCCAAGACAGTGACACAGGGAATGCCTTTTCCCTGCAGAACAAAACCCTCATGGGCATAAACTGGCAAGGGTCTATTAACACCGACCGAAACTCCAGCTCCTAGCAGTGGTTTAGACTGCTTTTCATTCCCTATGTCTTATATTATGATTGCTCTGCGTGGTTTAAATGAATGAAACAAAAAGTGCCTTCTAATAACAATGGGCCAGATGTAGAAGATCTTACTCAGCCTTCACTCAGACAGAATTATTATTGGCATCGATGAGGGATTTGCCTGAGTCAGGAGCAAGTATGATTTGGCCAGATGACATGTAACACTTTTCACCTTCAAAGCATTTTTCAGACATTACTTGATTAGCCCCAAACCTAAATATATCTGCTTGGGAACTTCTAGGCACAGACTAGCATAGAAGTAGGGTTATTTCTGGGCTGAGGGCACTACCTTAGCATGTCACAGATGTGTATCGTACCAACTCCTGCTTAGCCCTTCAGTGCCTGACCACATACTGCAGCTGGAGAGTGTGTCATGTATTATATAGCCTTCTAAACAACAGTGTTATTTTGCTCTCGTCAGATCTCTTGCCAGTGTTGATAACCTCCAGCACTGAAAAGTGAGCAGAAAAGATCTTTTCTCTTCTAGTAAAGGCAGAATAATGTTTAATGTTCTGCCCAAAATATTCAGAACCCCTGCCCTCATCCTCATCTCATTCGCAAGCTATTTAACATCTCCTGCTATCCCTAACAGTATCAGGCAGGACCAACAGCAAGGTGCTTGTTAATAAAAGGTTTCACTCCATTCATTCACATTTCCTCTGTTTAGTTAAGCCAGTGATACTGCTGAAAGAATAAAACAGACAAAAAAACCCCCAAAAACAACAACAACAAAACAAACAAAAAAAAAGGGAGGAGGGGAGAAATAGGAGAGGAATGACAGCCAGAGGGGAGCCAGGAGGGTCAAGCAGAGAGAAAAAAAAAAAAAGAAAAAAAAAAGAGTAAATTTACAGGAATGAAAAGAGATTTTAGAAAGAGGGGAGGGCAGAAACCACGAGTAGTGATATTTGAAGAGAGGTGTGTGTTAGGGGAGCAATGAGCATAAGGAAGCCAGCCTGCCTGTTCCTCCCCCTTCCTAATCATAGCCTTTACTCACAGACAAAACTCCCTCCCTCTCTCATTCACTCACTCACTTTAGGCCAATCCGTCCTCTCTCTCTCTCTCCCTCTCTCTGTGTCTCTCTCCTACTCTGAGACAGAGTCAGAACTCTTCTCCCTGACAGCCACAAACATCTACAGCACTTATTGCATTCAGAGAGGGAACCTGCAAACAAAACTTCACAGAAAACTTTTGGTTCTTGTTCCAGAGAATTTGCTGAAGAGAAGGAAAAACAAACAAACAAACAAACAAACCAAACCAGCCCCAAAAAACTGTGCGTGAAGGGGGAGGAAAAGCAGGGCCTTTTAAAAAGGGAATCACAACAACTTTTGCTGCCAGGATGCCTTTGCTTTGGAAGAGAGGATTTTTGTTGGTGCTTTGCTGGATTATAGTGAGGAGTTCCCCAACCCCAGGATCCGAGGGGCACAGTTCAGTCACTGACTGTCCATCATGTGCCCTCGCCACGCTCTCAAAGGATGTGCCCAGCTCACAGCCTGAGATGGTGGAAGCAGTAAAGAAGCACATACTGAACATGTTGCACTTGAGGGACAGACCTAATATCACCCAGCCGGTGCCCAAGGCAGCACTTTTTAATGCCATCAAAAAACTCCATGTGGGAAAGGTGGGAGAGGATGGTTATGTGGAAATAGAGGATGATGTTGGAAGAAGAGCCGAAATGAATGAAGTTGTGGAGCAAACCTCAGAAATCATCACTTTTGCGGAATCAGGTGAGTGCTTGAAAAACAAAACTGTAAAATATCCTTTGTGCCAGAACTGCAATTAACTTATTTGCTTCTCCTCAGCAGTAATGTTTTCTGCAAGGTTGTAGGATGAGACTTGGGGGAAGGGGGGGGGAATGGGATTGGGGGGGGGGGGGGGGGACAGGACTCTGAAGGAATTTGATTTTTCTGACTTAGTCTTGGCTACAGATTACACTTGCTAAGCACAGACAGCCACACAGGGAGGAAGCTCTCTAACCAATCTTAAGCAGAAAGTCAGGCTGCAGCTGGGTCCTCCAAACTGTGCCTGTGAAGCCAGAGTACTTGCAGCAGAGTACCGGATTGCAGAGTTGCTGGTGAAAGAAAAAGAGCTGAAGCCTTTTGGGGAGTTTATCAAGGCAGAAAGTGAGCTGCAAACTACTTGAGAAACAACCCTTTCATGTAAAAATGACAGTGGAAGTTATACAATCAGATGAAGCAGCTTTAACTTTTAGAAGTGAGAGGGCTTTTTTGTGTGTGGTTTGTTGGTTGTTTTTTTTTAATTTAACACAGCATCTTCGGCAATAAAGTGTTTCAGGGACTGTTTTGGGCAAAGCATTGCTGAACTGCTCAGCCCCTGTTGGTCCCATAGGGATGTTGGCATAAAGTATGTCCTGGAATCTGCTGCAGGGTGTGGACTTTGTGAAGAGATTCTGAGCTAGATTTTCATATCAGCTCTGAGGGAGCTCATTTTTTTCTGGGATCAGTTGCCAACTGCTGCCTCAGACTCAGATTGACCTTTGCTCAGTCTCCATGAAGAAAACTGAGGTCACCCAAGACATTTGTATCTCCTGCCTTCCTTACCTCTTTTTTTTGTGATGCTGTGCTGGCGAGGCCCATTGTCCCAGACCTGTATTGTTCCTGCTGGAGTTTAATTTATGTTGATTCTTGATGACATGTTTTGCTCTCTCTTTCCAGCACATGGCCTGTCTGATGGAGTGTCCCTTTCCACCAAGTTTTTAACATGTCTGTATCCATCTCTTCATTCAGTTAGGCTCAGAAAGTCCTGTTCCACCATCTTTGTTTCTGAGCTTTCCAGCATTTGCATAGTAACACACACACTGACACTTTAGCTCCTGTTTTTACAACCTTTTCAAATGTCAATCTACTTGTTTTCCATTTTCTCTTTTATTATTTGCTTCATGTGACCTATTCTTCATTGAGAGGTACCTATGCTTGTGTCTTCATCTTTTGAAATGTCATCCCAAACCATATGCCCTCGTGCACCATTTGGCTTCTCTCACTCCCCACTTTAAAAGCAGACTCACAGGCTCCTTGGTTTGAAGTGACAGTGCCTCAGGTGAACTCAGTCTCTCCTACACTGGATTTTGATGCTCTACATGTGATCTCAACGAGGGCATTGAGTGCACCCTCAGCAAGTTTGCAGACACCACCAAGTCAGGCAAATGTGTTGATCTGCCTGAGGGTAGGGAAGTTCTACAGAGGGATCTGGACAGGCTGGATTGATGGGCTGAGGCCAATGGGCTGAGTTTCAATGAGGCCAAGAGCTAAGCCCCTCACGTGGCCTCTGCAATGCTACAGGCTTGGGAAAGAGTGACATGTTATAACAAATGGTACTGTCTCTTTTTTATATATATATTTAATAAGCAATAACTTCTTTCCTGATTGATCTTCCAAGCATCTTAATTTTGCTGTCCTTTTGAAAATGGTCTTGATACCTTATTGATGAGGCCTTCTCTGAAGTAGGTGGAGAGGGGGCAAAAAATTAATTTCAGGAAAAAATCTTGCACAATAATGAAACAAGAACATTTCAACGTGGTTTAAAATTTGTGATGACCTGGAAAGGAGTCAAAGTGAGGCAGATTTAAGGACATTCAACAGCATAGCCCAAGAGCATATGCTTTAATTAAATTTAGCAGTGTGAATCAGCTCCTCCCCTCCCATCTGAATGGCTGGCAGAGAGTCTGTGATCATGGAAATATGCTTTCCTTTGCCCTTATTTATGTTACTAAATCTCTCCTAAATTTTCTCAGTGTCATGACTGCATATAGCAACAGTGGGAGCAAGAAACNGGGGGAGAGGACAGGACTCTGAAGGAATTTGATTTTTCTGACTTAGTCTTGGCTACAGATTACACTTGCTAAGCACAGACAGCCACACAGGGAGGAAGCTCTCTAACCAATCTTAAGCAGAAAGTCAGGCTGCAGCTGGGTCCTCCAAACTGTGCCTGTGAAGCCAGAGTACTTGCAGCAGAGTACCGGATTGCAGAGTTGCTGGTGAAAGAAAAAGAGCTGAAGCCTTTTGGGGAGTTTATCAAGGCAGAAAGTGAGCTGCAAACTACTTGAGAAACAACCCTTTCATGTAAAAATGACAGTGGAAGTTATACAATCAGATGAAGCAGCTTTAACTTTTAGAAGTGAGAGGGCTTTTTTGTGTGTGGTTTGTTGGTTGTTTTTTTTTAATTTAACACAGCATCTTCGGCAATAAAGTGTTTCAGGGACTGTCAGATGACTTCAATAGAACAAGTTCCTGTAGCTGATCCAATTTGTAATGCAGACTTCTGCATACTGGAAAAAAAGAAAAGATTTTTCTCCTGAAACACTCCTGCCAAAAAAAATGCAACCTTGGTATGGTATATTTTGAACTCTTTCACAGTTCTGTTTTCCCTAACACAGTAAGAGCTCAGAATATAGATACATACTAAATAATGGCTTAAAACTCACATCAGCTGCCTATAGGAAACAGCTCTAAAGTTGTACTTTACTGTCTTGTTCCTACATGAATAGGATCAGAACTCATTTTAATTCAATGAATATGTATGTGCATATCTAGCTGTGAGTATATGTGAGTATGTTTATACATGCATCAATAGCAGTATCTTGCAATAACTCTATCATATAACTAACAGCAACTTTTTATGATGCTTTCTAGCCAAAGCATTTTTCCCGTTGCCAAGACGGTTTTAAAAGAATGTCATTGTTTTGTTTGGTACAGCATATGGTAGGCAAAGTATGCAAAGGAACTCCAAGCATTTTTGTTTAAAAGTTTGCTGCAGCAGTATAAACAATTAAGACAACACTCAGAGTTTCCAGTCCTGAAAACCTGTTGACTCAGATGTTCTGTTTGTAGGGAAGCCATGCACAAGAAGTGTGCATGCTTTTAACAGCAGACATTCCTGCTGGCTGTCCGATTCCCAACTGTACAAGGAGCCCTTGCCCCTTGTCAATATACACGTTATCAGTTCTTTCAGCACGAGAGCTCAGCCTTTTCAGTTTTTCCATTCCCCTCCATTTCAGAAAGCAGGCAGAAGGTGTCAATGCCAGTTGGTCATTAGAAGCAGGGGTGGGTCAGTGTTAGTTTAGAAATGAGTTTTTAAAAGCAAAGAAATCTCTAAGCTATCTATGAGTCGGATTCCCCACCTGATTTTTCAGCAGCTCTCTCTGAGCACAGTGAAACACATATGGCATGAGCAGTGGTTTCTCTTCACTGTGTGAGTCCCAATCATTTGTAAACACATTATTGTCTCTCCTGAGCTCTGACACAAAGGAATTTGGAATTTGATATATGCCTACTCAGTATGACACCCTCCACCGGCGGCTGCCGAAGCCATTGGCTCTCGGGGTCACGTGAGCGGTGAAGATCGTGCCATTGCCCACGCGCTGGCCAATAGTCCAGCCACGGGCTACCCGGTGCTAACGGGGCACTCTTGCTTACACAGACGTGCCCTGCTGCTGCCAGCCAAGCTCATTTAAGAAGACTTATGCTATGGAGCCGAGCAGCTGTAGGATGGGGGCATCAGCTGCATTGCTTTTTCTTCCCTGCTGCTGGTCTCCACCTTCATGCTAAGCCCATGAAGAGCCTCTTCTGCTCTTTTTCCCATACCTGCTAGGCTTTGATTTGGGAGGAGGGAGGAGCAATTAATCCAGAAACTGAGCTCTAGGCTTTGGGCTTATCATGGAAATGGTAACTCCACTCCGCGGAGTAACTTCAGACTGCTAAAACTTATTTTTCATCTCTAGCCATTCATATCTGGTGTCTTCTAGTATCAGAGGATCTACCACGCTTTACAGGTGCCAATGCTGCAGCACCTGAAGTGAACTTGGGATCTCCTCCAATCACANGGGGGAGAGGACAGGACTCTGAAGGAATTTGATTTTTCTGACTTAGTCTTGGCTACAGATTACACTTGCTAAGCACAGACAGCCACACAGGGAGGAAGCTCTCTAACCAATCTTAAGCAGAAAGTCAGGCTGCAGCTGGGTCCTCCAAACTGTGCCT
Source organism: Ceyx cyanopectus (assembly GCA_013401355.1). NCBI lineage: Eukaryota > Metazoa > Chordata > Aves > Coraciiformes > Alcedinidae > Ceyx > Ceyx cyanopectus. The sequence goes on along the minus strand of VYZU01087834.1, from coordinate 19,049 downwards.
GTGAAGCCAGAGTACTTGCAGCAGAGTACCGGATTGCAGAGTTGCTGGTGAAAGAAAAAGAGCTGAAGCCTTTTGGGGAGTTTATCAAGGCAGAAAGTGAGCTGCAAACTACTTGAGAAACAACCCTTTCATGTAAAAATGACAGTGGAAGTTATACAATCAGATGAAGCAGCTTTAACTTTTAGAAGTGAGAGGGCTTTTTTGTGTGTGGTTTGTTGGTTGTTTTTTTTTAATTTAACACAGCATCTTCGGCAATAAAGTGTTTCAGGGACTGTCAGATGACTTCAATAGAACAAGTTCCTGTAGCTGATCCAATTTGTAATGCAGACTTCTGCATACTGGAAAAAAAGAAAAGATTTTTCTCCTGAAACACTCCTGCCAAAAAAAATGCAACCTTGGTATGGTATATTTTGAACTCTTTCACAGTTCTGTTTTCCCTAACACAGTAAGAGCTCAGAATATAGATACATACTAAATAATGGCTTAAAACTCACATCAGCTGCCTATAGGAAACAGCTCTAAAGTTGTACTTTACTGTCTTGTTCCTACATGAATAGGATCAGAACTCATTTTAATTAAAAATGTGATTGCATATCTAGCAGAACGTGGTCTCAATCGTTCGACCTCTGAATTATCAGTCCAGCACGCTTGTGCTGCTCCAACTCCCACACCAGTTTTTGAGCAGAGTGTGGTTTCGATCCATNATTCCTGCTGGCTGTCCGATTCCCAACTGTACAAGGAGCCCTTGCCCCTTGTCAATATACACGTTATCAGTTCTTTCAGCACGAGAGCTCAGCCTTTTCAGTTTTTCCATTCCCCTCCATTTCAGAAAGCAGGCAGAAGGTGTCAATGCCAGTTGGTCATTAGAAGCAGGGGTGGGTCAGTGTTAGTTTAGAAATGAGTTTTTAAAAGCAAAGAAATCTCTAAGCTATCTATGAGTCGGATTCCCCACCTGATTTTTCAGCAGCTCTCTCTGAGCACAGTGAAACACATATGGCATGAGCAGTGGTTTCTCTTCACTGTGTGAGTCCCAATCATTTGTAAACACATTATTGTCTCTCCTGAGCTCTGACACAAAGGAATTTGGAATTTGATATATGCCTACTCAGTATGACACCCTCCACCGGCGGCTGCCGAAGCCATTGGCTCTCGGGGTCACGTGAGCGGTGAAGATCGTGCCATTGCCCACGCGCTGGCCAATAGTCCAGCCACGGGCTACCCGGTGCTAACGGGGCACTCTTGCTTACACAGACGTGCCCTGCTGCTGCCAGCCAAGCTCATTTAAGAAGACTTATGCTATGGAGCCGAGCAGCTGTAGGATGGGGGCATCAGCTGCATTGCTTTTTCTTCCCTGCTGCTGGTCTCCACCTTCATGCTAAGCCCATGAAGAGCCTCTTCTGCTCTTTTTCCCATACCTGCTAGGCTTTGATTTGGGAGGAGGGAGGAGCAATTAATCCAGAAACTGAGCTCTAGGCTTTGGGCTTATCATGGAAATGGTAACTCCACTCCGCGGAGTAACTTCAGACTGCTAAAACTTATTTTTCATCTCTAGCCATTCATATCTGGTGTCTTCTAGTATCAGAGGATCTACCACGCTTTACAGGTGCCAATGCTGCAGCACCTGAAGTGAACTTGGGATCTCCTCCAATCACACACCAGCAGTATTGCATGACAATTATTAAAGCAGTATGATCTGTTGAGGAAAGTGAGCCAAAAAAAGGGCAACTGGCAAATCATATAGGAAGCATGTGTTAAAAAGACAGGAATAGCACATATAGCCACATGGACAGTCCCCACTTTTCACTCTGGGAACTGGGAAGGGTATGGTTAAGTTAAAAAAACAAGAAGGAGAATAAACATGTTCCTCTCAGTCAGGTTAATGTTCTCCCTGCTTTTAATGTGAAACTCACTTTATCTTGAAGGAGGGCAATAAGAAATCAATGGAAATAAAAGGAAACATCTCACTTTGTATTGAATAAATGTCTATGGAAAGAGAAATAAGACTTTAGGCTTTTTGTTCCTTTGGGTATGACTTGATGTAAACCAGCCATTCCCCTTACCTTTCAGAAGCCACAGTTAACTGCTTGCCTTCATAAAAAAAGTAGTATTTCCATCTTTCATCAGACGTACCCTCATACATACAATGAAATGAAGTGAATGAACAAACAGTGCCCTGTGCACGTGGCTCTGGCTTGAGACTGCTATTTTCTAAAACAGAGCACAGGCTTCAGACAATTAGAGAGGAAACTAAAGGCAGTGAACTTGTCTGAAGCACAGGTGTAGTTACGTCCAGGAAATCAGCAAAATAGTTGGCAGGTAGTTTTCACAGCTAACAAATCCAGGCAGATCTTTGCAAAACTAATGACCGCGGGTATTGGGCAAAAGTTTACAAATGCACCCTACTGTCCTTTGGCACTCTGACAAGTAAAACATGAAAATGATTTTCTACTTGCATATCAAACTCAGATTACTAACCTCGATTAGTTCTGCTACGAGGGTAGCTGTGCCAGTGCTCTGTGGGTTACTTCAAGGTCTTAAAAGTAGTCTTTTGAGGAGAGGGGTCATATAATTTTGTGACAGGCAAATCCAACAGGCTCTGTAACTGAGGTATCCAATGCTCACAAAATATGTTTGGCTACTAACTCTTTCATTATTTTAAGTAGATAGCTTATTAGGCAGACCTGGGATTTTGCCAAGTGAATTTGATCCTGGCAACTAAACTACCAATGAAACGGCTTGCTAACATCAGCCCCGGAGAAGGCAATAGGAATGAGTGGATGGCAATACTGAAATGGAAAGGCTTATCGTTAGGAGAACTGTCAGGAAGAAAATGAGAAGTCTGACAGCTTTTGAGACTGCTTCTACTTTTTTTTCTGTCTTTTCGTACTGAATTCCGGGTGAACTGACTTGATCATGTGATGCCTGCTTTCGTGTGCAGATACATGTGTGTACACTCACGCTTTTTCCTAGGAAGATACTCCTATACAGCCAGGCTGGCACTTCAGCAGATATAAAAAGGATGAGTCGCTTATGCCTCTTTCGAGAATTTCATCCGTTTTCTTTCGAAAACAAATATATTTAATGGTACAGGTATCCGTGCTGAATAAAGAATGGCCACGAGAGGGCACACTCCAAAGGCTTTTTGCTCCGCACAAGGCAACCTTCCTGCAAGCTCCTATTTTACCTAACTGGATCCTGAATCCCAGAGATCTTTATGCTTATCTGTAGCTTCTCTGAGTGGAGCTCTTGTTTCTTTCTTCTGCTTTATTTAAAAGGTGGAGAGTCACTGGAGTGGAAGACTGCAAGTAAAATAATGCAAGAAGGAAACAGGCAAGGGGGAAAAAGATAAACTGATGGATGCTAGTAGTGCTGCAAATCTAGAGATCAGATTTTTTTACAAGATACAGGGAAATGTGACCGTGAATCATCATCTGAGCTGATTTTCTCACACCTTTTTTTTTTAATGCAGTCTCCTTGGATTTTAGAAAATAAGCCTATTTCCCCTTGATTTTTTTTCCTCTTTGGCACACTATACCAAAGATTTCAAGTTTAGCAAATGAAAGCAAGTTATTTCCAGAAGAAGAAAGCCTTTCTGTATTAATCTGTGTCAATGTAACAAAATGTGAGAATTCAGGGAGTTCGAGAACAACCAGAGAAAGCACAGAAGAATCTGAGAAGATGAGAACCAGTTTAGCAAAAGATACCTGAGAGAGGGAGAGGCAGAAAGGACTGTATGCATTCATTTCTGTGTGTACACAGCTTTCTATGCAAATGCAGTTGGCACTCTCTGAATGTGCATTTACCTGTATGTGTGTATACATCCATATGTCCATGTGCATGTGTATGCCAAGGCAGAAATGCTTATATACCTGTGCAGCTTTATCTGCACCACTGTCAGGTGAACAGGTTCCTGCAGATAAGTCTGTGCATTCAAGTGCTTTCCTGTGTGCAGGTTGTGTCTATGCTGCATTCACATAAATGATTCATGCTGAGAAGTTCTTATATCTAGGTATGTCTATAATGGGTAGGAAAAGGCTACCTCACTGACTGCAACAGTGAGCTTTGCAAGATTGATTTAGGATTGAAGCTTAGTCTACTGGAAGCAACTGGAAGTTCTGTTACTCGTTTCAGTGGGCTTGGGATTTGGGCCTTAGTGCACAGAAATCGAATATTTCAATGAAAACAGACTGGCACCTTCTGATCCACTTAATTTTAGAATTTACAACAAATTATTTAAAGTATGAAAAAACACCAACAAACTCAGCTCTCTCTTTTATGAATGACAAAGACTTGGTACAGTTTTTACTTTAAAATATGTTATGGTGCAAGTGACCCTAAACTTTGCTTGAGCTATTTGAGACGTAATGGCAAAAATCAATTAACAAAAAACTTCAACCAAACAAACACCTTTTTTGTTTCTAAATATTTAAAGCCGTGTGGGGGAAGGGCTTTCAGTTTGAAAGAACTCTAGGCTGTGGATATAAAGTGCTTTCCTCCCAACAAAATAGCAGAGGAGAGTCAAGGTTCACCAGAACTGAATTATTTCACATTCTGAATGACCTTGTCAATGGCCCTTTGGGTTAACTTTTCAAGAAAAGGTATTTAAATAAGGTTGCTGCTGTTTTTTCCTCCACGAATGCTTGGGGAATAGATTTTTTTCCCCCCCTGCCTTTCTTATTTGGCTTATTTTTCTTATAACAACTATCTTCTTTTGCTGGCAAAAAAGAGTACGTGGACATAAAAAGGTGTTTATTACTTGTGTCATAATTTGTTCTCCCTTTATAAGAGACAACAGTAAAGCAGCCAGGGAGCAGGAATGAAAGTACACAACCTGGATGACCAGTCATATAGAAGGGCTGAGGAATAGTTGGAATAAATGGTTTTCCAGTGATCCATAGGCTGAAATGCATTCACAGAAACGGCGGTGATCACACATTTGTCATAATCAGTCTGCCTAGGGGATAATTGCCAGACGATAACAGTGCTAAATTCACTGAATAAATTCATCGCTGTGAACAATTCATCTAACTCTAGTGGTCACTCATTAGTAAACATTTTGAGCAATTATCTCTCAATAACCATGCTCTTCTCTGCACTCTCTTTAGAGGAACCTTTCTAGTAACCTATTTTTTTCTGTCTCCTGGGGAACGGAAATGAGAAGTGAAGAGAAGGATGCTTTTGAATGTAATTACAGATTGGCACGCAGTACAAATTCCCCCAAATCTAAACATAGGCAGTAGTAAAGTTAGCAACTAAAAAAGGAAAAAAAAGCTTGCTTTGTATGGAAAAACAGTTCACTTACAGTATAACGTAAAAACAGTTCAAAATTAAGCAGCGGTGAAGCATGGAAATTTAAAGTGACAGCACCTTCTCACTTAGTGAGCATTTTGCAAAGGAAAATTTAAATATTGTGTATTAAGAGAAATTAAGAATAAGTCACATTGTAATGTGAGAAAGGATAGTTGCTTTCATTATGAAAAAAAAAACAGTCTTAGTCATTTAACAACATATGTTTCAAGAAAACCCAAAAAAAGTAATTTCACAAGTTTTAGCACTTTACTCAAAAAAGATCCTCTTAACTGTATAGCTTAGATACCACCTAGCACACATATATAGCTTGAACTAACAGGACTTTGTCTTGAACCCTGCTGCAAATAGCAAACAAACGAGTTTCAAGTAGCCGAAGCCAGCAACAGGGAAGTAGAGAGCCCGGGAGCCCTGGGCTGCCCCAACCGCTCACACTGCACCCAGGCCTGCCAGGGCTCTGCCCATCCCTCCACACCCTCCTGTGCTAGGCCCTTCACCCCTTGGGAGCAGGTACCCACGTGGGAGCCCTCAGCAGCCCTTCCAGAGGCAGAGAGGAGGGTACCTGTGCAGGCACCCCTCTGCTGCCATGTTCAGGTTTCTCTCCTAAAAAGGTGCACGAGCGCCACTGAAGAGAAAAACAGATATGAGCAACCCCTCATGCTATATATACTGATGCTACACTTTCTTTCCATTCAGTAACTCCTTCCATTAAACCTTTTACCATATATGCACTACTTCGTAGGGCTTGTATTTTTAACCATTTCTCACAGCATTTGCCAGTGTCCCTCGCACTGCTGGGCTGCTCCCTCGGCATCACAGCTCTCTTCCTAGAGGGACTTTGCTCAGCAGTAAAGCAGAGAGGTAACCTCTCCCAGGTTTTGGGAAGGGGAGATGAGGAAAAGCAATCAAAGGGGGCTCAAAGTAATCCCTCGTCTCCTTCTTCAGCTGCTTTCTGCTATGATAACAATCCAGGCCGTTGACATCGCTGTTTATAAGAGCATGGAAGTGATGAAGGCATTACCACTGTTGGGCTGTGGGTCTTTTCACAGGAGTCAGGCAGGAGGAGCAGGATGATTAGAAATGGAGAAAGACCCTTGCAAATCAGCTGTGTCAGATGAAAAGGCAGGACAAAAGGATAAACAAAGTGTAATTATGGAAGTGATACCATCCCCAACTTTCAGGAATTCCAACAAAGGAATCTCCTTTTTGTTTTCAGTAAGATGAAATTTCCATAGATTTCCAAAACTTTGAACCTGGTAATGAACTCAGACCAAAAAGGAAGGACTGTTACTTCCCTAAACAATATTTGGATAAAATAAAATACAGTGATTTTGTTTCAGAACACTTGGAGAATTTATTATATTGTAGCATTGATACATCTGGAAATAAAGATCCTGTTGTAAAGTTAATGTGCAATCATAATCAAGCCAGATCCAGAGATCTCAATTCAGTTTTGCCACAGAACAAACTCTGATTTCAAAATGAGCTTGTCTGAGAATCGTGACCTCGTAAAGCTGCAGGATTCATACCATTTGTGCTGTGTGATCTTAAACTAGTTGTGAATGTGGAGAGAATTCAGAAAAGCTTCATTTTTTCCTAATGTGAAAGCATGCTTTTTATCCTCAACTTTGCACCATTCCCAGTCTCCTTCTAAAAAGATCTGTGAAAGGGAAAGCTGTTTTGATTGCTATGAAACCATTTATTAGCTATGCAGGTTTGAGGACTCAGGATTTTGTTTCATGCAGAAATATTAGGCTCATATAAACTTCCAGTATCTTTTTTCTTTAGCATCTGAATCGACCATTCGTGTGTAAAAATGTAGCTAACCACATCCAGAGAGGCTGTTATTGTAGCCAACAACCTACAGGGAGGCTGCTATCCCTGTGTAAGGACATATCTTACACTACCTCGCTCAAGCTCACTTCCCTCTAGTAAAGAAAAGCAAGTACTCAAGTACTTTCACCGTACTGTTCTAATATTTTTAGTAATATTTAAGCTTTTACACATACAGGAGCATATGAAAAACTAATTAAGAGAGTTCTTGGGGTCCAGTTTCTTTTATATAATATCTGTCAAAAAGACTGGCTGCATTGCTACACTTCCAGCCTGTGCACAAGGTAATATTTACTGCTGGAGATACGTCCCTTTGTAACTATTTGCAACTCCCACTAAGCACAGAAATACCAGCCCGTGCAGTATCACGCCGTAGCACTTAACAGCAGTGGGCTCTCTAATGCAGGGCTGTGTGGTGTTTGGGTTCAGATGGGCCCTACAGCTTCTTTCCCTGTTCAACTAGGTCTGCACAACCCAGCTCCTTTCTCCAGAGCACACAACTGAGCCAGTTTTACCTGTTCATACCCAGCACAGCTGATCTGCTCATGCACAAGATCCCCCCTAGCACCAGAGCTGCTCTCTGTGCCCAGCTCGCTACCTCAGGAACACAGAAGTTTTGCACTTCACAGCAATGCCAATTCACACCAGTCTCAGAGCTTGGGGATAGAAAGCAGCTGGGAAGAGGCTGCTGGTGCCAGAACACTTTCTGCAACCAGATCTAAACCATCTTTTTCCCCAGAGATAGCAAACAGAAGGGGTTGGATGGAGAGTTTGGGATGCAGCAACCCACTTCTGGGAGGTCACTTGCATAAAGCCCATGTGTTTATCAGGTCTATGCCAAGGAAAGGGATAAGCAAAAGTTAGAAGATTGCTTTAGAAGAGAGAGCTGGGGTGAAGGAAGCTGGATGGATGGTCCATGCAGGCCTTGGAAGTATCCATAGTGAACACTCTTCATAACATTTATTACAGGGCAACCAGCCTCTTGGGCCAGACTACCTTTGGAGTGGAAGAATGTAATTTGTACATCTTCTCATGCTCTCTAACCTGGGCAGGAGTGGGATTAACGTATCTCACCTCTCCTCTGTTCCAACATATATGGCATCTTTGCCATAGTTTCATTTCCATAATGAAAAAAAAAAAGGTATTAGCTGGCTATTAAGAGCTGACTAATTTAACTTCCAGTCATTACTGAATTAATCTTATTTAAAAAAAAAAAGGAAAAACAGTAACTTCACCAACTCCACCATTCTTCTCACTGCTGGTCACCTTGCTCTGTCTTTTCTACAGGCCTTTTCTAAGGCACAGATCCACTAGTTCATGTAGCTCCCTGAGAAATGAGTGTAACTCACTTTGGAGACTGGCATCAGCACCGTCTGTGAGAGGCAGTTAACACAAACCATGTGTTTCCCTATCTCAGTGACAGTTAAAAGTCTACAGTTTCATACTCTCACTTAGAGGGAAAACAAAAACAAAAGCTGTGCCCTTTGGCCACTGTAATTCAGAAATGTCTGTCTTTTTGACCTGGGAAAGCCACGAGGGAGAGCTGAATGGGTCCGTGCCAGGACTTCACAGAGGAGTGCAACAGGTAGCTCAAAGGGCAGCAGGACCTTCCTAGACTTCCAAATCCAGGAACTCTTGAATTTGCAAGTCAATATGGGATGGATGTCTCTTATTATTTGGCCCCAGCCCTGAGAACAGGGGAGCAGGATGATCAGGGAGCCCATAGTAGTGAAGTTCAGCAGCAGTGGGAAGCAAGGAGGTGAGACTTGGTGCCATGAGAGCAATTTTCCCTGGATTTCCCAGCCACTTCAGTTTTGATCTGCATTCAAAAAGTTCTGGTTCCCTGACAAGCAGAACCACTGCACAGAGGATCAGGTCAACAACCATGGCTAGCTCAAAAATTATACCAATGACTAACTTATAATTATGAAAACTTTTTCTGTTTCACTAAGGTCAGATCACTGTGCATTTCAAATCTGTGACCCCAGTTCATCCTGGCTTCCATGCAGAGAAAGGACAAAAGATGCCAACATGTTTTTTTCTTTTGTCAAGAAAATGGAAAAGTAACTCTTTTAAAAAAATAATACCACCACCAGCCCCCAGCTAATTCATTCTCTCTTAACTTTTTCATGCTCTAGTGATCAAATCATTAAACAGCCCTCATTATTCATTCCAAATTCTGCCAAGGATATGAGCTCTGTATCAGAGAAACACCCCCTCACCATCATAATCATCATCATGACATCTCAGCAAGTTGATACAATTATGCCAGAGAACCATCCCCATAATTATACAGTTCTTTAGCTCATTTCTCAGTGTATTCACCATTACTATAATCACAGCAAGTACAGTGTGTTAAATTAAGAACAGGATCTACAGCTAACAGCTCACACCACAAAGAGTCTGCCTGCTGCAATTCTGCAATTTTCTGCAAAGTAACTTTGCAAACCTCTCAGAGCTGAGGCTCATATTTTAATATGCCTTTGTTTTTCAAGCATTTGACATTTACAATTCCTTTTAAGATACATATGAAGAGTGGCACTTTAAGGAGGGAGAAAGGGCAGACCTCATTCCCACATAATTTCCAAAGTACTACCAAAGAATTGGCAGGGCTAGAACTCCTTAACTTCAGCTGTTAGGCACAGACTTGTATGTGCATGGCCCATGTAGTCCTGGACTGCTGTCACAAAAGCCTTTTTGCCTTTCAGCTAACAGAGATCACAGACACCTTGGGCACATGAACTCTTAGCAGCTGCTGATGCTTATTTGCCATGAGGTGCTTTATAGAATCGACTGTATCAGTACTTAAACAAAATGCCTTGGTTAAAATATGATGCTGGAAAGCAACAGGAAAAGAAATACTTTTCTAAAGAGAGAATTTTCATAAAAGGCAAACTGAGGAGGGAATGAGGTGAAGGAAGGTTAGAATAGAAGAATCATAGGAATTTAAAGAGCCAAGTAGGAAACCTTCATGATTGTGGCGACAGTTAAGAGAATATAACAGGCTGCAAGCAGACGTACTAACAAGCTCTTCCTATTTCCATTTACCAAATCAGGCACAGCCAAGAAAACGTTGCACTTTGAGATATCCAAGGAAGGCAGTGAATTGTCGGTGGTGGAACATGCTGAAGTGTGGCTCTTCCTGAAGGTCTCCAAGGCCAACCGGAGCAGGACAAAAGTCACCATCCGCCTGTTTCAACAGCAGCGGCAGCCGAAAGGCAACTCTGAAGTAGAAGATATGGAGGAGGGGGGGTTGAAAGGTGAAAGGAGTGAGACTTTGATTTCGGAAAAGGCAGTGGACACCCGTAAGAGCACTTGGCACATCTTCCCTGTCTCCAGCAGCGTCCAGAGACTCCTGGACCAAGGGAAGAACTCTTTGGACGTGCGGATTGCCTGTGACCTCTGCCAGGAGACTGGAGCCAGCCTGGTGCTACTGGGCAAGAAGAAGAAAAAGGAAGATGACGGGGAAGGGAAAGAAAAGGAAGCTGGAGAATTCACAGGAGAAGAGGAGAAGGAGCAGTCGCATCGGCCCTTCCTGATGATGCTTGCCCGGCACTCAGAGGACCGGCAGCACAGGCGGCGGAGACGAGGCCTGGAGTGTGATGGCAAAGTCAACATCTGCTGCAAGAAGCAGTTCTTTGTCAGCTTCAAGGACATAGGATGGAGTGACTGGATCATCGCGCCTACAGGTTACCACGCCAACTACTGCGAGGGAGAGTGCCCCAGCCATATAGCAGGTACCTCTGGCTCATCGCTCTCTTTCCACTCCACTGTCATCAACCATTACCGCATGCGGGGCCACAGTCCCTTTGCCAACCTCAAGTCATGCTGTGTACCCACCAAGCTGCGGCCCATGTCCATGCTCTACTACGACGACGGCCAGAACATCATTAAGAAAGACATCCAGAATATGATAGTGGAGGAGTGTGGCTGCTCATAGACACGTGTGTGCACAAGGCCCTTCTCATTGAGAAGAAAATGTATCAACAGCCCAAGAAGAGGAAAGATCGAACATGGTATCACCTTTTTTGAATGAAACAATCATCGGAAATAAAAGAAAAAACAAACAAAGAGAGTGAGAAGAAAAAAAAAAAATAGAAAAAAAGACTTGTGGAGGATCAGAAAAGACTTCGGCTATAAAAAGGAAGAAAACAAAGCAAGATTCATGAGCCCGGGCTTGAATGAGATACATCTGAATGGCGGTATGGGTTGGGGAGTTCCCCTTCCTTTCAGTACGCTCCTTATCTTATTACATAGTATACTAAACATTAGTTATTACTAGGGGAGTTATTTCCCTCCCTTAGTTACCCATCAGTTCAAGCCGTGGTAGCAGCTCATCTAACCTGCAGCAATTTGGACTAAGTCCAAAATGTCATTGAAACTCCTTGAAAAGCCATGTGTATGAACACTACATTCACTGGCACTTTCCCCCTAAAGTTACCAAGGAACTGAGTAGGTGTGTAGTGTTTGTGCGTATATATATATGGCTATGTATTTATATACATATCTCTATACATACAGACACTATACACATACATATGCTTAACATTGGTAAAGGGACAATATTGTGCAGGTGTATACACCTTCATCTTCTGCACTACATTTACAACAACAAAAAAAATTTAAAAAAAAAGGCGAAAAAAGGAAAAAAGAAAAATGAAGAAAAAACACAGAATTGAAAAAGAACGAATGAAAGAATAAAAGTTACATTTTTTGTAAAGGTGCTTACAATGTTAGAACTATGCAACCTAGTTGGTTTGAAACTGTTTACCTGCGAGAGAAAGAAAACAAAACAAAACAAAAAAAACAGAAAGACTTTTTTTTAAATGGAAGTAACTTGTTTTAAAAAAATTCTTCAGTGAGAGATACTTGAAAGGAACATGTTTGTCCAGTTACTGGAGCCAAACATTTCTATATTTTGTAAAAAAAAAAAATAATTTTAATCGTTTACTATTTGCACTACAATGGTGTCTGACCTGTCTAATCCTTATTTAACAAATATTTGCAAGGGAGGGTGGTTGGGTGCGGGAGGGGTTGAGAGCTGCACTTATTGTGAGCTATACAAGAACTGCTACAGCACACAAAATCGCTATTTTTATTATTATAATAATTATTATTATTTTGTACCTTAAAATGAATAGACACATACACCAAAGACATTTGTGCGAGCCTCTAAAAAGTCTGTTTGTGGTTGGTACCATTCACCTGTAATAAGTTAGAGTTTGAATTAAGGGTCAGTGGGTTGATTACATTTAGGCTAGAACATCTGTTAACCAGTGAAATTCAAACAGTGCCCTCAACAGAAAATTGCCATTTGAAGTAAGCCCAGAAAAGCCCTGGGATGTGGATCCAAGGTGCTCGGATCTGAGGTCCATCTTAGCCTAACTGTACTCATTTGTGTGTACAACACTAAGACTTGTCCGTGATGCACAGCAACTGTGCGTTGTTGGGAAGTAACTTTCTACAAGGGATATACATATATATATATGTATATATTTCTGTATGTATATATGTATGTATACATGAGGTATAAGCACTTCTGGCTTCACTTTAATGTTCTTAAAACAATGAATGTTTGTGTGCAAAGCACAGTATGTTAAAAGATTGTTTGTTTGTTATTACCCAGTGGGAGGCTACACGTTCAAAATGGTATCTGTGTGAGAGAAACCGAAAGTGCTAGTGTACACTTAGAAAGTCTTGATGTAAAACTGCAAGCAGCTTTGGGCCCTGCCCACCATCTCCCCTGCAAATATACAGCAGATGGCAGTTGTGGTAGGATTGCTGTTTGAAATGCAGTCTTTGGGGAAAGACTGGCTGTCCCAACCACCACCCTCTAGCACGACAACTCTTAAAGGGTTTCTGCGTTACCTGTAAAACCGAATTTTCAGTGTCAACACCTAACCTGAAAGGTCCAACCAGTAGGGCATAGGTAGAAAAGTCTTTTTTTTAAAAAAAATTTCTATCGCTGTCCTATTTAAAAGAATGTCAAAGTGCAACTTTGGTCTTTGGGTAGGGGGAGATGATAAGAGGGAATGGGAGAAACCGTTAGGCCCTGTTTACACTGAGTGTGATAACCCTGAGCCTGAAGCTTCAGACTCTCACAGGTTTGCAGGACTAAGCCCCTTGTTAGCTACCTTCTGACGGGACAGGCTTCGAAACTCCTCTCATGGAAGGAAGCACTAACACGGCTCCCCATCTTGTTGAGAGCACAGGCTGTAAAAACAACTTTAAAAGTTAAAAAAGAAAAAAAAAAAAAAAAAAAAAAAGAAAAAAAAAAGACAAAAAGATAGCACAATTTAACCCGGTCACATTGGCTAGGGATAGAGTGTTAGCACCTTCATGGAAAGAACCATGTTTAAACAGTGTAATCAGGGCCTTCATTTTTTGTCAGCCAAAACTGTCTGCGTGTGCATGTGTGAGTGGGTGTTCTCTGTGTGTGCATATGGATGTGTGCATGGGCACGTGTCTGTATTTGTATGTATCAGTAGAGATTTTAAAAAGGAAAAAAAAAAGAAAAAAAAAAGAAAAAAAGCCCTTTCCTCCATTGAATAGATATCAACATACATGCTTATAGCTAAGTTTTCTAATTTATTCCACAGTATTTAGATTGCATAGTACAGCTAATGGGTTATACATTTATGTACTTTTTATACAATGCATTTTTTTTACAGACTTGTTTGCAATTTGCAAAAAAAAAAAAAAA
>VYZU01087833.1:44380-65093 GCA_013401355.1 Ceyx cyanopectus | reverse complement strand
TATATATATATATTAATATGTATATTGCAGATAACACTGCAATTAGCTAATTTTGAAATTTACCTGAATTTCCCCTGTGAAGGAACTATTTCCAATCTATTCTATAGACTGGATCAAGCAGAGACTGATTAAAATAAATAAAATTAGATAAACAGGCAATTCTAAATATTTGGTCCTTGATAAAACCTCTGATCTGGGAGGTACCAATCCTACCTGCTCCAGTTGAAGTGGTCCTGGGACTCTCAGTTGTGAATGCACAGAAAAAAGAAATCTGCTGGCAGAATTAGTGATGTTATAGAAGGAAAAATAATGCACAGAATATAAAACAAAGTATTTATTATAGCTACAGCATTTAGGAACACCTCAGGAATGTGGGTGAGATGTAGCAGCTATTTTTTTATTCCTTTCTGTGTTAATCAGAGATACAAGCTGGAGTATTTCTGGATGAACAAACTTTCCTGCAAAACAAAAAGAAAGGAAGTTTATTAAAAATATGCTAATTTTTTCTCTGTGTGAAAGGTGGTCAATGACACTTTAGGCTCAGAATAAATGTCAAATTATTCTTTTGAGAACACTAATTTAATCCAACTATGGAATAACTGTAAGAGCAGTTAGGCATTCTTCCCCAAGAGCTTCTAAAAATATTTTGTACAATTGGACCAAAAACATTTCACTGAGATGATTCTCACATGTACCTTCAGCAGGTCACACAAGACCACAGCTCACACAGGGTAACAAACTGTACCTCACTGGTTCATGAAACACTAACAGAGGAGAAAGAAGCTGCTGTCAGAGCATCAGTGAAGACTGAATGAAACCTTCTTTATACCCCTCTGATGTTACAGGGAGCTCCTTAAACACATGCAAGTGTAATAATGAAAGCTGGGCCTCTCTAGGGAGAAAGTGGAGTAGAAGGAACTTGGCACAAATGAAATTCAGGTTCAATATTTACAGGTAAATGTGTTTTCACACTTCAGTAAGTTTCCCCAAAAACGTTTACAGTACTTGATCCATGAGTAAAATAGTTAATTCTTACTTGCTCTGGATGTCTATCAGAAAAAAGGCAATTTGTATATTTCATTTAAGGGAAAAAAAAAGCAAATATAGCCCAAATGTCATACCAGCAGTTGAATTGTAAAAATCCTGCAGCCTGCCAGGTGTGTTTTCCAAGTCTTCATACTCAAATGCTTGCAGGATCATCTCACACTGATCCAACTGTTTTACAAACTTGGCTTCTGCAGTGCACTGGTTTTCATATTCCTAAACAGATATGCAGTTAGTTAGAAGAAAAAAACCCCTTTGTTGTTCTGAAACAGAATATTAGAAGCTCTTTATATATTTAGAATTTTCTTAGTACAAGCTACTCCATAAATGCTCTTGCCAGTTGCATCTTTCACTGTCTTTAAGGTATTCAGCAAAACATCTGAAATAAGTATGTGCCAAATTTCTGTTAAATGTACTAGGATTTAATTAATTCTTTTGCATACTCTAAACATACCAAGTGCTTTGGCTGAGTCAGAGATGATACAGAGACAACCCTACATATTATACTATTAAAAAAAATAAGTTCCTTTTAACAACATTTTATATATAAAGATCTTTTCAGGCCTGGCTAAGGCTATGAACTGCCACAGAGTGTGCCTCTATAATACCATTACCTATTTTTAAGACCTATTTTGCACTTTTCTCCATCATTTGCTGTTTTTATAAGGAGTTTTTCTTTACATTTCCCTTGTTACTCCTTCTAATCTCTTTGGTCTAATCTGTCTGAGCTGCTTATGTCTCTCCTAGGAGATAGGGAGGGGAACTGTTAAGGGGTTTCCTCCTGTTCAGACTTTAAGTCCTTTAATCTCCCTGCTATCTTTTCCCTCTCTCCAGTCATCATCAGTCTATATTTGTGAGTCACTCACATTTCTAGTTAACTTGAACACTTTTGCTGTTGTGTGCTTCCAGTGATGGCTGCATAAGGAGCTGACATGAGGAGCCTGTTTCTCTTTATTCCTATTGCTTCACTTCTGAAAGGCAGAAATCCAGATTTTGATAGCCATGACTGAGCCATAAACTGCTCTATTTGGAGTTGAGCAATGCTTTGAATTTTATTACATGTTGAGAATTATTTTAGTAATCAATTTCTTTTCAACATTTTTACCTTCTTTTCCCCTTTCAATCCAAGCTTTGCCTCACCTTTACATTGTTGAAATACTACTTTTTATTTTCTTAAATCTATTTATTTCTACTGTTTTGGGGTTTTTTTGGCCACCAAAGAGAATAAACTCTTTGCAGCATTCAGGAGAACTACTGCTGTTTGCCTCTAAAGGTCTGTCCCACCTCCAGCAATTCATGGAGAGCATCAATCTGTTACCAACCTCTTGCCACACAAGCTCCCAGATCTTAGATCTATTCATACCTCAGCTCACATAAAATAGCTGATGTTGCTTGTGATGAATGTGCAACTCTGCACAGTGCTGAAATAAACACTGCTTCCTCCCTGCAGGTGTTTAAGAGTGTAAAGTAACAGTATAAATGGGAAAAACAGTTATTGATCTCTCAACCACCACAGCCTGGCTTTAAAAAATAACTTCTGCTCTTCAAAATAAACCCAAACCAACAACAAAACAAGAAACAAAAACACAAAAAAATCAGGACAGAGCTGAAATGTGCTAACTCTTGAACTGGGTTTTTTTTCAAAATATATTCTGTATTAAGTTATAAAGTGAAACTATATCAGAGGCATCTTCCTGGTGCCTTTCTCCCCTACACTGCACTTGCAGAGCATCCACCAGCACAGTCTGAAGCAACAGTCCTCATGAGGCCAAAAGTGGGAGAGGCAGAGGGGAGGGCAGAGCAGGGCAGGAAGGTCCCTCTGGGAGACCCAGCCACTGTTCAGCTCTGAGCCAAAACTTCCTTCACTCACTACAAGAAATTAGAGGGCATGCCTCTAAGCTAGCTGAGAGAGTATCACACCAACTCAGCACAGGCTTCTTATTTGCTGTGTATTTTTCTTCTTTATTTAATTCTGTAGGTGAATAGCAGATTTTTAGGTTACACTCAGTGCTATGTGGGCTACACTCATACTGCTGCACTGGAGACTCAATGCCAATAAATTATCCTGAAGGTAGAAACAAAGAACAACTTGTCAACAGTGTGCATATGTTAAATTAAGGTTGATGAGAATGATAAAAAGCTTCATGTGCTGAAGAACCAACTGCATACTGAACCAGCTCTGATACACTCAGAAGACTAAAGCAAAGAAAAAAAAATATATATGCAAAAAAGTCTGACAAGACTAACATTATCTATCACAAGCTGCTTTTTCTTAATTCTGACAGCTTCCCAAAGGAGGATTCCAGCACTGAAAACCCACCCACATTGCCAGCTTCACCACAAAACTCCAGGAAGGAAAAAAACCAACAAAACCCTCAAACAGGGTACTGTAAAAGGCAGAAATTGGCTGCAAATATCTGGAATTTAAATAGTCAAAATGGAAAAGCAAGAATACCAGCATAAATGTCAGCACCTGACATTTTCAGGTCACAGTCCAAGAAAACATAAAACACTTTGTTTGCAACTGAACAAGGGACTGGGGATGCACTTGTCCTCATGCAACTGCACACCAGCAGAAGATAAATCACTGTAATTATCATCTTGAATTGTTTGTAAATAATCTGATTTGAAATAGAACAGTTCTTACCAATTAACAGCATTAGTTCACATCAAAAAGTTGAATCACCTTCAAATACAGATGATATTTTCCAATACAAACAATGTAAGATAACCAAGATCAGCCAGAAATCTGTGCTGTTTGTACAAGTGTGCTGTTCTGTACACCACATTTAAGTTTAAACCAGAAGCTACTACTAAATATTTCAGTCTAATAATCTGTATAATAAATAAATTGAATGGAAGCCACATAAATTATCTGCATAAAACCAGAAGATATTCTATGGCATCATCAGTTCCCATTATTTTTTCCACTGTATTAAAAGATCACAAACTACAAATGGGCAGATGAGATAACAAAAAAAACCAAATAAACAACCAACCAACCAAAAGGTAATGTAGTAAAACCCCCAGATTTATATCCAAGAGGGACAGATACAGAGGACAAATGCTTCCTTCAGGTGTACCAACCAAACTCTGGTCAGGCAAAGGAAAGCTGGTTATTTTACCAAAGTCTGTGGTTTCTGTTTGAAAAGGATTCCAAAGCAACCTTGACTCATGTTAATTTGCCTCCCAAGCAAAGAATCTACCTTGCTTGAGGTCAAAATGAAATGACACAGTTTCATAGGTAGACAGGAATAGAACAACAGGCAACTGGATTTTAGCAAAGAATGTAAAGAATGTGAGCTTACTTCCCAAAGTTCATAGATTTCTTTTCTGAGGTCCTCTGACAGAAGCTGGGTCAGTTGTTTCATAGCTGCCTGAAAAAAAAAGAAGACATTTCCATGTAACCATTTTTATAATTCACTTTTTTGAAGAATTAACTACTTGCTAGGAAGTTTGTGCAAAAATACATTACGCAGTATATTACTCTAAAGTGCATATGTACATAGGACCACTCAGTGAAGAATATTTTCTGGGAGTTGCTTAACTAAATTGTTAAAGAATTAATGTATAAGATACACACACACACACACACACACACACACACACACACACACACACACACACACACACACAAAAAAAGATGTACCTGAAAGTGCATCCATATCTTCATGATTCCTAAAAGCAGCCCAGAGCAAATAAGTCAAATAGCAGAGAACTATTGCTATTTACCAGCTCTGCCTTCCAGATTTAAGTAGAGGCAACATTTGCAACATAATAGGTTACAGTTCATAAAAGCAGCTTCAAAATACTGACTGGCAGTGTTGATAAACAACTGCTGACCTCCCCAACACTCAAGTAGCTCATTTCCACTCCCAGGGCTGAGGACAGCTGCTGATTCTCAGACAGGCAGTACAACATAAGCCTTCAAAAATCTCCACTTTGAAAAACAGAGTCAAACAATCCATTTCATACAACAGCAAATCCATTTCAACAAGCAGCAAACTTCAAAACAAGCTCAAAAAAAAATCAAAAAAAAAACATCAAAAAAACCATCAGCAGTAAAGCAAAGAAAGAGGACTCTGCAGCAGAAGCAGGATCCCAATAATTAAGCTCAAGCCAGCTCCTGAAACCCTAACCCTTGGTGTATTTTTACAAATTATTTTGAACTCAGCCTGTTTAATGCTTGACCCTCTTTCCCACAACAGCAAACTCCTCACTAAGTGAAACAGGAGCAGAAGATGAAAATACTTAAGAAAACTTCTGAAATGTACTTAGGCATCAAAATATCTTTTCTTTACCTACATACAAATGAGAATTGCCTCTAGCCAAACCACAAGGCTGATCCTCAGTGATAAAACCACCTTTGGAGGCTTACAGGAAAGATTTAGGTTTGGTGGTTTTTTTAGTGTAAGAACACAGCAGAAGGTTCACTCAAAGAAAACAAAAACCAAAATTGAAATTGCAATCAGAAAAGATAGGAGTTCAAGAACTCTGAATATCCCTTTAATCTTTAAACTCCATTTTCTTAGAAAAGAGCTTACTCTTAAGAGTTAGCCATAGCTCCCTAACCCCAAGTTTTAAAGACGTATGCATAAAGAGCTAACTGCAGCCTTTACAGAGTTTCTGAGGCATCACGTTGCCCTCTAGCTGTGGCTGGAGAAAAGGCCTACATTTTCTTTACTGCAACAAACCAGAAATGACAAATCAACAGCCTGGATATGTACAAAGCCAACAACAGAATCACCCCAGGCATGCTGCACTTAAAGATTCGTGACAAAAATAAAACACATCTGTGTCTGTTGTCCTGAGAAAATGGTTTAAATAAAATCTCTGTCACAACCACATCATCTGGGGCCACACAAATAATCAATCCACTATGAACTCATCCACCCTTCCTGGTGCACCTACTACCATAAATCCAGCCAGTTCAGGAATAAATGGCCAACATGCAGATGACATCAAAGGTTCTCATTCTGTAACTTTGTACTTGGTGATGTTACACAGACACAATTAAAATGACTGGAAAACTTTGGTTGTTTGCAGCACAGCTGTCTAATGCTCATTACAGTATTATGTTACATCCCTTCACTACCAGAACATGCTTTATGACCATACATACCTCTTCTCTCCTGTGTTTCTCCTCTTTTGAGATATTATCTGCAGGAGCAATATCTCCAACAATGCATTCAGCCATATCATGAACCAAAGCTAATCGTATGCATCTGACAAGAAGGCAAGACAGGAGAATTAGTTTTTCAGCACTTCATCTTGTTATTTGTAAAGCTAAGAGGCTGTATAATTTACCCCCTTCACATATTTCACAGCAGTTTTTTGTTCAGGTTTAGGGTTTTTTTTTTACAAATCACTTTTTGCTTATTTTCTAAGGGAAGTAGTTTCCTCATAAACATCATTTTAATTCTTGATCTTAATTCTTTCTCTTCTATGATATATAACAGCACTCAGGATCCTCAGAAGTTGACTGCTAAGTCTGTCAAAACTCACACAGAGTATGGCTTTGCTTTTGCTGTCTGCTGCTTCAGTCAGTGCTTTGACTGTCTCCAGATCACTTACTTATTGCTTGGGAGAAGGCCAGCTCAGAGCCTTTGCATTAACATTTTGCCTCAGCACCTGGAATTTAGTAATGAACACCTCAGCCCCTTTCAACTCTCCAGGTAAACAGCACCCTGAGCAAAGGATGGAGGGGAAAGAATTCTTTCAGTGTGTTTTAAAAGCTCTTCCTCTGGATGCCAACTATTGGAAGCATTTTGGTTGCTGCTCTCCCATGACCCTAAAACATGGTCGTGATAAGCAAAGGCAGTCTCACCTGTCCTTGTTCAGGCTTTTGTCTTCAGTCACCAGAGCCATCATCGCCATCCTGTACATGTGATCGGACACGCTCTCTGGTTTCGCCACGTTCCTGTAGACCCAGCCTGTCCGCGGCACTCTCTGCATGGGGACGTTACAACCTTAGGTTTTGAAGGACCTCACTTAAACGAGACGCCAGGAGGAGTTTTGCCCCACCATCCCCTGCACTCTCCGGTCAGCTTCGACGCTCCCAGGCAACACCTGCCCCAAAAAGAGGGCTCCCCGGAGTCTGCGACGGGCCGATGTCTTCGCACAGCTGTTCACGGGCGCTGCCAACAGCGGGCGACCTCCGCAGCCTCATGGCGCTCACGCCCAAGGGCCGGGACACCCCCGCCTTCCCCTGCCCGATGCCAACGTGTGCCCGCGGTCGCCCCAGCACCGGGTACGGCCGGCTACGCCTGGCAGGAGCCGCGGAGAGCTTCCAGTCAGAACCCCGGACGACCCGTCTCTCCGTCGGCCGCCGACCGGGCCGGGCGCCGCCAGCCACGCCGGTGAAGGCCGCGGAGCAGACACGGTGACGGCCGCTCGGACACACGGCGGACCCGCCGTCCCGGGGCCTTACCCCGCACTCCTTGAGCTCACCTTGAGCTGCCCCAGCAGCCGCAGGAAGGGCAGCAGCCCGCCGCCGCTCGCGCCCGCCGCCATCCGCCTCCCGCTCCTCCTCCTCTTCCTCCTGCCGGCCGGTGGCGGCGGCGGGAGGCGGCTCTGGGCGGTGCCGGGGCGCGGGAAGGAGCAGCTGGGCTGACGGCAGCGGGCGCGGGAGTAGCGCGTCTGCAGCTGAGGCCGCCGCGGGCGCCGGGCGTGTGGCGGAGCCGCGTTCACAACGCTCTGGCGCCTCAGGCTGCAGTGGTGACACCCCCCCCCCCCTCCTGGGGAAGGCAGCCGTAGCTGATACTTCAGGCAAAAGTGGCCGCACCCGTGACCTTTAGCATACTTATAAAAAACTAAGCAAACCAAACCAAGAACGGCCAACAGCGGTAAATAGTGCAAACTCGCAGAATATTAAGGGTTGGAAGGGACCTAGAAGATCATCTAGTCCAACCCCCCTGCCAGAGCAGGGTCACCTAGACTAAGTCACCCAAGAACAGATCCAGGCAGGTCTTGAATGTCTCCAGAGCAGGAGACTCCACAACCTCCCTGGGCAGCCCCTGCCAGGCTCTGGCACCCTCACTGGGAAAAAGTTTTTCCTTGTGTTGACCCTAAACCTCTTGTGCTCCAATTTGCACCCACTGCTTCTTGTCCTGTCATTGGATGACACTGAGCAGAGTCTGGCTCCATCCTCCCTACACTCACCTTTAACATATTGATAGACATTGATGAGTTCGGTCAATTATTCAGAGAAGAGAGGGTAGTTATCAGACTTGCTACCCTCAGCGTTTTCCATTATTTGGGGGACTCCTGGCTACAGACACACCTATCCCTGTTACAAATGGAATTAACAACATTGAATTGCTTTCCAATTCATCATTTTTCAAAATAAGTTCCATTTCTTTGCTGGTTTTATATTGCCAACTGAAATAGCAGGTAGCAGTTTCAATGCAGCAGTGAAATACTCTCTTTTCATAAAAAAAAACCCCAAAACCAACACACACACACACACTTTAAAAAAAGTAAAAAAAAAAAAAACAAAACCCAAAATAATATCCTTAGTTTGTCAGGTATCAACATAGTATTTTTTGCTGATATGTATACTTAAACACACTCCAAAATTAATAATAAAGCCCAGACAACATTTTGGTGACCATTTTAAAGTCATCTTGCCACCATAAATAAGAATCACAGACAGGGAAAGTTGTCAGTTTTACATTTGTGCACAATCATAAGTAGGTTGGGTGTTGCATAGTCCAGCCTGCCTGCTGAAGTAAATCACATCAGTTGTATTTCTGCCTTGGCAGATTTTATAACCATCTAAAATCAAAATTCCATCGTTTTCCCTGGTTACCTACCTTCCAAGTAAATAATTTGTTTTATAACTGCTCCCTCTTAGTCCGCTTTGCCATCTTTTAATCATAGGATGCAATCAGGTTGGCCAAGTGTGATTTGTCCTTCATAAATCTATGCCAGCTGTTCTTGGTTGTCTCCTTGTCCTTTACAGGTATCTTTCTAACAGAGCTGCATCAACTTTCTGTCTCTTGTCATTTCCGTGGCTGCAAACAGAACCCAGTTTTCTGAACAGTTGTCAAATAGCTTCTGAACTCAGGCAATCATAAAAATAACACAGAGTGATGTAATAATTTGCATTTTAAATAAGATGCTGTATCTAGTTCAGAAATGCTATTTTTAAGTCTAGCTGATAACAGATGTTTCATCTTTTAGCCCTTCCTGACTCTTCTATTCAATGCATTTAATTAAGAGTATTTATATGATATATATGTAGCACAATTTTAATATTTGTAATTTTTAAAATATTTTGTATGTATACAATTCTTCTTTATGCACTTTGTATGCTGTGTTTGCATATTGCTTATTTACACTAGTTTTATACTCCATCATTCTAAGAGGTATAGTTTATTAACTTATCAAAGTACTTATCAAATGCATCTTACGTAGCATTAGATGCATAGAATCTCCATAGGCTGAAGGACCATAACGTAGAACAAATTTTAGCTCTATTAAAATCTGATGTAATTTTTTCTTGACTTATTAGCCTGAAAACAGAAAGAAATTTGGGATGCTTGGGTCCTTGCAATTTCAAGCAGCTTTTAAATTTAATTCAGAAACTTGAGGAAGGATTTTCAGAGTATCCCCACAAGATTTTAAGATAGTGTTGCAGCTTAAATCTCAATTTTTCATCAGTCACAGGTGGCTTTTTTTCTCCCTTTTTTTTTTTTTTGCCTGAGCAGATGGCAATTCCAAAGAAATACGAAATTAGTTGTTTTGCTACCTCAGAGTAATTATTTCTCAGAAGCTGGAGATGGCGCTCTCTGCCCACAAATTTTTGCTTCGACCATATTTGTTGCTGAAATTAGGCTTCAGTTTCTTTAAGTAGCAGAGGGGTAAAGGGGATGTTTGACACACTTTGCTCAGTAAATGAAAATCTCCACCAATGCCAGATGACTGGGGACAGGCCCATTCACCACTCATGAGGTGGATCTTAATCAGCCTGTGGGTTACATGACGTAACAGCAACAGCAACACATGGGATTTCGAAAACTCTTAAGTGTCCTGCCAATGTGGACGCTGCAAACCCTGTGTTGCAAAATATCTTCAGCATAATTAATTGATTGAATTAATTTGTTGCCATCTGGCAGAAAAAAAACAACCAACCAAAAGTGTAATTCATTGAATAGAGCAAAATGGTTGCGTATCACAGACTCAAAAGGCAGGAACAACAGCCCAAATATCCTCCTTAAAAGCAAAAATATTGAAAGGCACCTGCCAGACACTGTAAATGGTCATTTTAACTTTCCAGACTGTATTATATCTTTCTTTACCTGAGGCAATCTCAGCAACGATGTGGAGTTAGCTAGTGGAAAAAACTGTTGCAAGAGTCCTCAGTGCAGAAAAGAGCAGAGCACTGGAGTGACAGGTAGGTGGGTACCTCATGGCTCTCTCCTCTCTGCCACACACCTCACACATGCCAGCCTGTGTGTCCTTGTGCTCGAGGAGCCCCATCCTGCCCTACCAGGCTGTCAAAGCAGGTCTCTCAGCCTTTCCTCATAAGAGAGATGTTCCAGTGCAGGTAACCTGTGAGATCACTCTGAAAAGAAAAATGTTCTTCTTTCTGATGTTGTTTGATGTTAATGTTGGGTTTTCTGTGATTAACAAGACATTTTCTATCAAAACCCTTAGGATTAGACTATCTAAATGTATAAAATGAAGAAGTGGTCTTCCCTTTTCTGTGTAACATCTACAGAGCTAGGAGTAGAACTTGAGAGCATTTAACACACACGCACACAAAAAGTCAATTTAAGAGCAAATCAATCTTACATGAGCAGAACATTTCTAATGTAAAAAGGCAGCTGAATTAGAGGATTAGGTCACACTGCCTGATTAACATCATTTGATCTTCTGCTATTGAAAATCCACTGGGCTTCTCGGAGAATGGAAGCATTCAAACTTTAAATGAAACCACAGCCTGTCTTAGAAAAAACCTGCTAAACTGAAAACAACTTGCCTTGCTTCAGTAATTGTTGGTTTCTCCCTGCTGCTGGGGGATGCATCCAAATCAGGATTTAGAAATCCCTCACATTTTTATTAAACAAAGAAGGGCTGCAAAACTGAACAAGGGCATCTCAGGCACTACCTGAGAGAGGCATACAAAAACAATCACAGAACATCAAGTGAAGCTTGCCTTGCTTTGCCATGTTGTATTTAGTTCTTGTTTAAAGGTGAAAGGAAGGTAGTCAAACATCTTTTGGATGTTTGTTTTCTTTGTAACATGTTCACTGTCCATTTTGCCTTTATAACTTTTGTATGGGCTGGGGGAAGAGGTGACAATTAAAATGAAGCTCACCCTGGACTACAAGTCCCACTCAGGTTCTGAGCAGTACCCACTAATGACATGTGATAAGAAAGGAAGGGAGGAAGGGAGTTCTGGTTACATTTGATATTTTTTTGAAATGATATTTGTTTTAACTTGAATGAGTAATTAATTTTTTGATGAAGGAAACTTTCTGTTGAAGTTTTAACTCTTGTTTGGGAGCCTTCAAGGAGTATCATGGTAGATCAGCCTTGATCTTCTGGAAATTTCTAAGGGAAAACAACAAGGAAAATTTGAATGATATAATTAATCCCTTAGTCACTGAAAACATCAAGAAGAACAGTAAACCCTGATTAAAAAAAAAATCTCTGGCTACCTCATATCTTTTCCATTAAAAAGTTTATACTGTTTTCACTTATTGTGCTTAAATGAGTTTTGAAGGGATTTTTACAGTCCCCTGTTACTGTCAACACTTAGTACAGTAAATAACAAGCAGACAGAAATTAAAGAATTTATTTCCTATCTCTAATGACCTGATGATCAGTTTGCTCAAAGGGTTCTTCTGTGCTCTTTGGGAAGTATTAACCGCTATTCACAAGCAGTGTTCTTTTTTATTATTTGAAAAAAAAAATGCTTATTTAGGATACATGGTGTTATTTTCATTCATGGTGCTATTTCAGTTGATATATGAGGAGAAAATAAATATTTTAAAATATAGAAAAGCTATGAATAGTCTTGTCATTCCTCCCGATCATGCTTTAAGTCACTACATGTTCATATAACAAGCACATGGATCCTGATTATTCTACTGATTTTCAGCAGTCTCCAAAATGCCATCCAAGTCAGACCCTGCTTAGCTTCCAAAATCAGATGTGATCAGCCACGTAACAATGTACAGAAAAATTAACTCTGAAAGGCACTCTGATTTATAATGTAATTTATTTTTTTTTCTGACATGCAAGAAAGAACAAAATGGGAGTTTTATCACAGCTCTGCTTCCTTTTGAGTGCCCCCACCCACCCTTATTACTGTGAGCAATGTTTTCTCAAAATAAAGGCACACTGATTTGTTTGTTATTTTAGGCTCTGAGAAGAAGGTCAGACTGGAACGCTGTCCAAATATATGCCTCTGGTCCCATTAAGGACCTGTAAGCTTACTTATCTCTATCCGTTACAAATCAGTTCATTGTCTTACAGAGAGCTCATGATACTATATAACTTACAGCTCTACTGCCCTGCACCCTTGCAGGATCAAAGCCTCCTCATTCCTGTCACTTCTCACACATGGAGAGATGCATGTAATTAGCTGCTTGGCCTCACGCTCTCCTCGCTGCTTGGTGATTATTTTGCTGGCTGGTGACACATTTCTGAAGCCTCCCTTCCCCTCTGCCACCCTGCATGGCAGCTGTAGCTGGGCAGCCTGACTTGTGCTCTGCCAGCCCCTCAGGTGGGGGCACAGCCCTGAGGGCACAGGGCTCTGCTGCAGTGGCTGCTGCACAGAGGCTGCTGATAGCAGGACCCATACCACAGCTGAAGGATTCACAGATTCACAGATATTAGGGGTTGGAAGGGACCTAGAAGATCATCTAGTCCAACCCCCCTGCCTGAGCAGGATCACCTAGACCAAGTCACCCAGGAACAGATCCACGCGGGTCTTAAGTATCTCCAGAGCAGGAGACTCCACAACCTCCCTGGGCAGCCTGTTCCAGAGCTCTGGCACCCTCACTGAGAAAAAGTTCTTCCTTGTGTTGACCCTAAACCTCTTGTGCTCCAACTTGCACCCATTGCCTCTCGTCCTGTCATTGGATGACATTGAGAAAAGTCTCAATGTGCCCTCCTCCCCTCTCTCATGTGACCCATGCAGCTCCAGTGCTAATTAAAAAAATAAAAAAGAAAGAAAAAAAGAAAAAAATAGTCTCCTTGCTATTTTTGTCCAAATATGTGAGATCCTCAGACACTGCTGGACAAAACACACCAGCTATTGGCATGCTCTTGCTAATCCACGGGAACCTTTTTGCACGGGCCTCTGCTTTCTAACCCGAGATTTACTTCAATTATCCATTATTTTGCCTTCCTCCCTGTGAGCTTCTCACTGAATGCATTGTGCCACCCAGCATATTAGTCAATCATCAGAGCTTACAGAGTGCTATACTTTACATCTTGGCTTCGGTGTCATTCATGTGCACTGAGTGGAGACAGCAAGCAGTTTTAAGACGCAGGGGAGATAGAAGCATGCTAGGGCCTGTCTGTCCCTATAGTAAATAGCTTTGCTGACATTTAAGCTGCACACGGCTTGATGTTAGGTCAAACAAAAATGTCACACTATAATCACTTTTTAAATAGCTGTTTCCGGCTCAGTTAGTACTGTATAGTTCCAGAAGAGAAAGCACTTACAAGCTGCCAGACAGAAAGAGGAACCGTCTGTATAGGATGTTTGCCTAATCCCTTCCCTGCACTTGCCTGTCAGGACTGGAGGCTTTGTTTGTAGTTTTGGGGTTTTTTGTTGGTTTTTAAATTATTATTTTTTTAATAAAATAAAAGCATATACAATTTAATGCCACTGTGCTTTTCAGCTGGCAGACTCTAAAGAAAACGGATGGCTAAATTCTGGGGAGAGCCCTTCGATGTACTTCTGAGGGGTTTGGGTGGACCAGGGGGACCCTGCTCTCAGCAGCATTTGGGGTTGATACTGTGTATTGGGGCACAGTGCTGCTGAGATGCCACTGCTGGGAGGAGCCATGGAGGTAAAATCCTAATGAGCTTCGACGGCTGAAAATGTGAGGGTTTTCACATTCCCTGATTCCCCTCCTTAAATTAGATTTTACCTCTGAACCAGTCTGTGGAGGACAGGGACTACAGGGGAAGCCATGAGAGAGACTTGCCTCCTTTCTCAGCCATCTCAGTTTGGTGTGTGACTGCCTCTGTATGTAGTGTGTGATTAGTGGATGTGTTCATGCAACATGACACGTTCTTGTTAAGGAAGATCCCAGAATCACATAATGGTTGAGGATAGAAAAGGGACCCCTGGAGCTCACCTGGCCCAATTCATTCCTTGCTCAAAGGAGGGTTGTCTAGACCAGGTTGCCCAGGACCATGTCTATATGGCTTTTGACTGCCTCCAGGGGTGGGATTCTCTGCAACCTCTCTTTGTCATCTTCAGTGACAAAATATAATCCCTTTCTGCCATCTTTAAAATGAGAGGAATTTCCCATATGCAGCTGTTTAAGTGGAAAAAATAAAAATAAGAAAGGACACAAAATAATGAGAAATAAAAAGATGTTAACATTTCCACTTATTGCATTGCTGACTTAACATTCTTTAGTTATATGTAAAAAATTTTACAATGATTTTATGAAGTGCTTCTTTATACTCAGTTTTACTGTTTCTTGGCAAGAGGATCATAAATCCTCAAAATTTTTTCAAGCTAAGACCTGCAGCCATGTGCCATTGACACTCCCAGGGATTTCTCAGTGTTATGAATTGTTTTCTGAGGCACTGCTCCCTTTCATGTCCCACATTTGTTGTATGGGAAATCTAATAAGGTAGTATCAACCTG
The DNA here is from genome assembly GCA_013401355.1 of Ceyx cyanopectus. Classification (NCBI taxonomy): domain Eukaryota; kingdom Metazoa; phylum Chordata; class Aves; order Coraciiformes; family Alcedinidae; genus Ceyx; species Ceyx cyanopectus. The sequence goes on along the minus strand of VYZU01087833.1, from coordinate 50,203 downwards.
AATTTCTGCTGTACAGAGTAATACTGAATTTAACTTACCTGTCTCTTAAACTAAGGTTCTCTATGTAAGGCAAGTATGCAGAAGACATTTTTCCCCCTTTCCCTCAAAAAATTACTTTGGATGCTTTTTCTTGAATATATTTTATATTTTAATGCAAAATTATAATCAATTTACAGGTTATGTGTACACATCTAAATAGAAGACATGATTTTTTGAGAATGCTTTATCTAAAACATTGTCATGTCTTTGCTGATTAGATGACTCCATTTAAATTTGTCTCTCCTTCAGTCCTTAAAAACCTTTTATGTTCTGGGAGGGATGGATACTGTGAGGATGTGCCAGTATGGCTGGGCGTGAGAACTGAAAAAATAATTTATCTTCAAATCAACAGAGTACTTTGCACTTGGTGATTTCTTTTTTTTCTTTCTTTTTTTTTCTGTTTTTTTTTTTCTTTTTTGTTTTTCCATTAAAATAGGAAATTAGGTCATGAGCCATCATCCCAGAATTAAATAAATCTTTCTGAAAACATTTTTTTCCACAATTCTCTCTCTTTTTTTGATCTTAAACTATTGGATTTGACCTAAATTCTTGCATAGTTTCAACATGTGTCTGCTGCTATTGACAGATAAATTGCATAGGTGAAAAAATGACTCACTCTAAAGCTTCACGTGCACATTAGAAATGTTGTTTAAACAACAGCAATGGTTAAAATTACAGTCAATTTATCACCCAGTCCTGTGGCACAGAGCCATGCTATCTTTTTAAAGCATATATGTGTATGTACATATTCCATTGTTTGCTTTTGAATCGCCTGTTGCTGCTGCTTGATCACAAATATTAATCATGGAGACAGTCTCCCAGACCCTGCTAGTAATTAATTGCTGTAACCTGTGTGTGCCTTTGTGAAGCCTGCAGCGTGCCTGCAGATAAACAATTAATTAACACTTTTATCCAAGTGAAATGGATTTCCAATTATTGCTATCTCACCCCTCCTCCCCTATTCTTCACATGCATTTTGCTTACGAGTTACAGACGCCTCAGGGCTTCCCAAACCAGATAGCCTTGTCTTTCTTCCTCCACCATTCAGACTGGGTTTAATCCAAGTCAGGCTGCTGAGCTGGCTGCACCTCCCCTTGTGCTGCTGTGCTGGTGGGAGAAGCCTTTTGGAGGACAGAATGAGTTTTTTTATATTAAACAAGGGAATCATAAAGAGCTTTTGGGCAAGAACAGCAGTAGTAGTTTATAATCAGATGTAGTACTGCCAAAGAGTCTGTACTGGTGTTAAGAGTCTGCAGAGGTATCCCAGGTCACTAGATTAGCTCAGAAGACTAAAGGGAAAAAAATGTGGCCAGAAGTATCCAGTGTACATGGGCACAAACTAGGAAATCTAGAGGAATCTGTAACACGGTGTATTACAAGCAGCAGAGAGGTGCAAACTAGTCCTGTGACCTGCTTATCTGCAGAAGGCTGGGACTCTATCCAGCCACTTTGATCCTCTGAGAAAGGAGGGAATGCAGCATCATGTACAGCTAATTTGGTAGAGTTCATCTGGAGTACAACCCCAGTGCTAACGTGGGCTGGATGGCGTGACCCTGCTGCTGTGCAGAGGGAACTGCCCACCCACCTGCCTGAAGCATGTTACTTCTCTTTGGCAGCCAAGACCTTTCCACAGGGTGGGATTTTTGTCTTCAGACACTTGTCTTTGAGCTTCTCTTGCTCCAAAGGGGGACCCACACAGTAGCCCTCTGTTTCCACAGAAATATTTGGAAACCTTTACAGCATTGCACTGGAGCCAGTGCAACGTCGATGCTTTATTTCTTGGAGGCACAGCAAGTATGGAACATATTACCTTACTGGGGAAAATCCCGACTTGGATTATTACTTTGGCACTTCCCAAGTGGTCTTCTCACACTGTATCCCAAAGTGCTTCACAGAGTAGTAAATTACATTACCCACAACCAGTATGACATCAGTAAGATCCACCTACAGCCAAGAATATCTCCATGTTACTGTCAGTTAATTAGTGGCAGTATTCATTAACTGAGGAAGAGAGAGCCAGGAAACTACAGTTTGTGGCCAGTGTCCTGGCATGGCAAGAAAACCATCTAACTAGTCACTGGCAGTTGGCCAGAGAGGTTAGATATCCCCTCTAGAGGTTCGTTCCCCTGACCCATGAGATGGGCATGGTGTACACACAGTCACCCTTGCATGCACACTGCACTCATGGTCACACTTGGAGCTGTCAGTTGTCAAACTACCTTCCTGAAAGCATGACTTGAGACACTATCACCTGAAGCTGTGCACTGCTCCAACCTTAAACCTTACCCCTATATAATTTGGTGGAGGTGGCTCCACAATCAAGCAGCCTGGTGCCCACTAAATTTAGACTAAAGCTTGTTCCTGGAGCATAGAGAGACTGTTATGTCTAAGTACACCCAGGGTGTTAATATAGCATTAGGTGAATCCAGGTAGGCCATTTGCTGTCTCTCTGTGGGCCATCCAAGGAGACTTTCTGGGAACAGGAATCAAAGAGCACATATTCTGACATGGAATGAAGAAGTCAGCTCTAATTGTACAGCCTGACATTGTTAGTGCCTGGCCTCAATTCTTGCAAGCCTAAGTGACAAACTGAGATATGCAAGCCAACAGAGAGTTGGAGGAGCAGCAGACAGCTTCTTGTGCTCCAGAGGAGAAAGCCCACATTGTCCCTCTAGCTGGAAATGCTGGCGTAGGTGCTGCCAGTAGCAAGCAGAGGGGCTGATGCCACTTGCTGTCCCACAATCATTCTGGCCGAAGCCATCCTTCCCCTCCAAGAAGAACTGTGGCTGAGTTGGTATTAATCCGTGTGAAAAGCAGGCAGAGAACAGGGATGTGTGTGAGCCTGAATGCAGCTGTCACCCTCAGGATCTCACAGATATGCAGATGTGCCCTGATGGACTTCCCACTGAATGCAAGCATTCTTGATCTTACTGCTCCTTGCCAACTTTTGACACCTCTCTGACAGTGTACAGGGCTCTTTGGCATCACTTCTTGTTCCATTCGGAGTTCATCCACCTCTCTTAACCCCCTTTACTCTGTCAGCAACTTTCCTCCCCCTCCCACAGGCACCGAACACCCAGTTCCCTCATAGAGCTTTTTGTTTTGTTTTGTTTTGTTAACATATGTAAAATGCCTTCATGTTTTCCCCTCTCCTTCTCTGCTCTGCTCCACACCACATATTCTGGAAGTCACCTTCAGACCACACTGGAGTGTTACCTCCATTGCCCAGGGCTGGGATCATGTTACAGCTTTCCTCTTCTCACTAAAGATGTGTGCTCTGATTTGAACTTCTCCAAAGTTCAGGGATGTTTGGAATCTTGGCTTTTGGCTTGGACCCCTCTCAGTGCCTCGTGTCGGCATCTACGAAATGACAGAAGGAGTTTGTGGCCGGGGCAGCCAGGCCTGCAGGATGCAAGTGACCAAGAATAAAATATTAAAAAAAAATACAAACCCAACTTGTTTCAGAATGAATTGTATGGCCTCTTTCTTTACACCCAAGCTCCAGGTCAGGCAGTGCTCACCTAGCTGCTGGAAATCCTAACAAGCCAGCACATTTCAGGAGGTTAGGGCCATACTCCCTGACCTGATGGCACACACTTTCATATCCTTGCTTTTCCTGCAAGGGACTGGGGGAGGAGAAGGTCCTCACAGAGAGGTAACCCCATTTGGCACGTGGGTGCAATAGCTTTGCAATGGCTCTGGGGAGGCTGGACTGAGGGAGAGAAATTGTGATGGACAGAACAAGTGGTTTTTGCTTTTTCTTCATTTTACCAGAGTAGGGTTGGACAGCTTGGCTTTGTTTCCAGGTCAGGACTCAACATGCACAGGGTAAAGGGGAGGAAGATGAGACTTGTTTCAAAGGCCTTATTAAAGCACAGGCTGCGTTCTCCTCCAAGCAGTATGGTATCACATCTCTCAGGATTATGTCTGATGCTGCTGAGGGTCAAGAGAAACACTGCCCATGACTGTGCTCTCCCCATGCCCCCAGCCCACTTCTTAGGAAGGAGGTCCCATGGCACTGGCTGGGTGTCTGTGCAAGCCTCAGTGAGCCTGCCTGCTATCAATACAAGAAGGCCTGTCATTTTCTCTCCTTGCCTACAGGAACTGAGAGCTTCCTTCCTGCCCTTTTCTCCTGGCAGAAAACGGGCAGCTGAGAAGAGGGCCACTGAGGGCAGGGAGAACCAGCAGCCCAGCCACCCCCTGCTAAGAGGTAGCTGCTGCAGGCCGGGCTATTTTTAACCTGTTTTTGTTGCACGCTGGCAGCCGCATCCCCTGTTACTTTCTTCCTTCTCCGTGTCTCTGTGTGTCTCTGCAGCTCCTTCCTGCTATCGTGAGATGTGTGAACTATATATGGCCTGGGAAATCTGTGGTAGGCAGTATTTTTAAACCACCCAGGCCTCCGGTTTGCAGGCTGCTGTGACGCAGTTTATCCGACTTTGCAAGTTTCTCATGGGAATGCAGGGTGCCCAGCAGCAGCCCGTGGTGTTTGCCTGGGGTTTTTTTTTTTTGCCCTACAAAAATGCAACCCTTGGGGCCTGGGCTGACATCTCAAGACTTGGGAAGCAGAAGATGCAGGGTTGGGTTTAAGGCTGTCTGCACACTGAGGCTTTCTCGATGTCAGCTGGCAGGTCTGCAAACTGAGGTGATTTTTCCAGTGAACCAAGTGTTGCTATCAGACCTGGCAGGCTGAGTATAAGAAAGACATCCCTAAACACCTGCCCTCCTGCAGAGCATGTGTGGCAGCAAAAAGTCCCTGTCCATACCCCTGCTGGAAATGGCATCGCTTCATAATATTTAGAAGTTAACCCTGCCAAACTCATTTTGGTTTGGTGCATCACTCAGTCCCCTGGGACCTGCCCTATAACCTTGGTGCCCTTCTCTGAACACAGTGAGAAGACTTAGGGAGGTGTGCTGCCCCTGAAAGGCAGTGCCTGCGAAGGCTGAGCATCCAGCTGGCTCATGGGGGTTGTGTGCATGAAGCTTGTGCACAGCAATAGATGGTCTGTCTGAGGCAGTGCTCTAGCCTGACAAAAGCACTAGGTGGGGAAAACAAGCAAAGCAGAAGGTAATACCAAGGCCACTGGGAAGGCTGATTTAAAGAAAAGCAGGGTTTAAGATAAGCCAAAGACATCGAAATTAGGAGGAAAGTGGAGTGGAACAGCTTTACAGTAGTGAAACCATGTCCAGTAGACACTTGGTGTAGAAAAGAATGAATAAAAATAGAGGGAGAAATATTCGTGAGCAAATCCTTTAACTAGATCCACTTGCCCAACAAAACTTCGGTTTTGCCTCTTCTTCCACAGATAAAATACTCCCTGAGTAAAAAGATGCTGCTGAAGACAAGGAGTTTCCTTATAAACATTTTTTTTTTCTCATTACCACCTTTTAATTTCTGGTTTCTATTCAACAAAGAGAAAATAAAATGTTGTTTTGAGACTTTTTGCTAGAAATATCCTGGTCAAAAAACATTCTTTGAGTATTTTCACTGTGAAAAAGGGCAGAAGCTACTTGTCTACAGCATGAACACCCATTTTGGTCATTATACTAATTTTTCATGACGTTATTTCATAAGATAAATAATATTTTACTTGTTTGCAATATTGTAGATTAAAAAATCTCTTAATCTTTCTTCTGAAAGACAATTACGATTCTCCCTGTGTTCTTTTAATATTTATGTTACATATAGATTTAAATAACTGCTATTCAGATAGTGATAGTTCAGAGTATCTTGTATATGACTTTACTACTGTAAAAGAATGAACTTGCCTGCAGTCATGGAATGTA